>JAPYYT010000010.1:0-164008 GCA_030522565.1 Ceratosolen corneri | reverse complement strand
CCTTACGAGTCCCAACCTCCCGCCGCCGCTTAACCTCTGCCCCGATGGGAGCCTAATTTTTTCTTTTTTTTTTTTTGATATCACTAGAGTTCCAGCAACGATAATAAGCTCGCGGCGCCAGAATTAATTGCAGTGCTGTTTAGGCTGCGGATTTACGAGCTCGGCATATTAACATATTAACAAGCCTGCCTACCGTCAACCCCACCTCCTCTAATCACCTCCTCCTCTAACATGACGAAATCAATTTTATGCTCCTCTATTGTTCTTCGTCTCATCATCGTGAGCAGTAGTATTTATGAGGTTTTAGCTTATTTCGTATGGCGAGTTATCAATATTCATGTGTAATTAAGCATTAAAAAAAAAGTGCGAATGCAGTTTTAAACCAGGAGTCCGAAACTTCTGCCGATTTAGCAAAGAGGGATCAGTTATTTAAACGAACATTATATACTTTAAATGAAACCACTCTGTAATTGTAATTTGGATTGTCGCAATAGAGCAATCGCAGATACATTTGCGTATCATAAACATATCGCGCTCGTACGCATTAATAACACGTTTACGTGAATATTTCATTTTGGCTTAATATTACAAGCTTACAACTACGACCTCCACACGTGCAATATTCAATACTTATCTGTGCACACAAGTGCAGCTAGTTTTGCGCGAAAAGTGGATCAGTTGCAAAAAACGCACTGATTCATTGCAAAGAATAAGGTTATTGTAAATTCATAAAAACTTCATTTTTATTCCAATTAGCAGAACGTAGCTGTTATATTGCGCTATAATTACATATAATTGAATGATAACATTTATTAAAAACAAAGAATATTTTTTCACATTTGTATCTCTTTATCCATTTATAAATATTAACGGTAACTCTTCGAAAAATTATCAATTAATTTTTTTCTTCCACGTGGAATTTTATATTATATACGTACATTCTTTTCATATTATTTGTCAAGGATTAGTTTAAAAATCTTTCCGACTTTTCAATATAGAAAATTTAAGTGACTTCAACAATTCAATCACAAAGAATTTAATAAGATTTTTTTCACAAGGAAGAAGGCTTTGATTTTTAATACACTTGACAAATAATCAAAATTTCTCCAATCTTCTTATCATCGCTAACTCTGAAATTTGTATTCGTTTGCTATCATCTACTAGTTTTTAAATTCGTTGTGGATTATTTTTTTGTGTGTGCTTTTAATTTATTTTCGATTATTTAAATTGGTTTTAGAGTAATTGTCAGGAAGGTACAATTTTATTTAATAATTCTTTTGCTTAAAATCAGATAAATTTACGAAAAGATTTTAATAACAAGAGACGCCAAATAGTTTTTATTCAGTTAAGATTTTAACTATCATATGGACATTAAAACTTAATGATTAGTGATTCTCCAAATAAAAAAGTAATAAATAACAAGTGCATCCCTATAAATAGCTTATGAATGCAGCACCAAAAATCAATAGCATAATGAAAAACTATGATGTATATATTGAAAATATTCTGAGCAGTAAAATGCATGGAAAGGAAAATAAATGAAAAATAATGGCTGAACTTACGTGAGAGAGCTGATTTAGGAAAGTGATGATTTTATTAACTCACCTGTAACATATATAATTTTAATAAATATACATTTAAATTGGAATTAAAGTGAAGTTCAATGATTTAAAAATTTTCACAATACATTAAATTCAGCGAGAAATATGAGAAATAATTTGGTACCTTTATTATTTTTCAAAAAGTATTCCTGCTATTATTACATAAGCGTTCCATTAGAAGGACAAATTTGTCAATATTTTTACCACAAAATATCAATATAATTTATTATTAAACTTCAATGACAATTTTACTATTTGTAAATAAAAATAGAATAATTGTTAAAAATTATGTAAAATAGTACGTGCTTATGTTGTTGTTATGCTTGAAGCAATAGCATATTGTTACATTTACGTGCAATTAATTTAAGTAAATTGTATGAAATATGTATTGTAAATATATGTTTGTACGTTCGTTATATTGGTGAATATTTATAGAATAGATAAATTAAAATCATAAAGTAAGCCAAGCAAAATATTAATTAAAATTAATGTATGTTTTATTATATACATATTATATGGTATTGTTGAGCTGTAAAATCTATATTCTAAAGCGAATATAAAGTCTGCTTTTATGTTTTGTACATAAGATGTAAACGGCTCGTGAGTGAGGTAATATTACACGAAAGTTAATTGTGTAAAAGAATCTTCTCTATAATTTCAGTCAATTCAGTTCTCATATAACACTCGAAATCTTCGGTTTTTTTTTTCTTTTGTTTTTCTTCTTTTTTTGCAATACTCATTATTTGAAAGATCGTTAATGGTTAATTTTTGCATAAAATTTTTCCAAGAATTAGCGTTTTTCCTGAAGAATTATATATTAATAAGAATCTACATAATACTGTGCCGTATATATAAATTATTTAATATTCTTTTTGCGGATCGTGAAAATATCCTTGTATTTCATGACACCGAAGGAAATTTCATTGTGTAATTATGTATTTTTAGAGGAATTCTGCGATGCAGTTTATTTTAGTAAATAAGTAATTATTTGATTTGAAAAAACGAATGATACCAAGCTCGTCATTGCATAAATGGAAGAGCATTGCACCAACTGATTCTCTTCATAGAACATGGAGCACCAGGTAAGAATGAGGTATTGAATGGCGTTAGGAGTGCGAGAGGGAGAAAGAGAGAGGGTGCGATGTCGATAGTTGGTTATCGATCCTCGTCCCAAGGGAATGATGTCGATGTTTTTAGCGACGTCCAAGTGCATAGCAATGCGCGTACTTTAAAATACTCGCCGATGATCGAACGTTGAATTTTTCTTCGCGACGACGCTTTTTGCAATTAGGAAATCACCGTGTCGAGTCGCACGCGCTCCACTTCGTTCAAATACGATTGCATACGTCAAGTTATAATTGAGCTTTGGCTTTCGCGGGTAATCGTTCGTTTTACGTTTATTATCTGTTGCTTGTTCATTGTTCTCTGTATTTTCGTTATCGTAGTTAATAGTGGCTTCGGTGTAATATCCGCTGATTTTAAGCGCATTCTCTCATAGAAAGACGGATTTACGATGAGAATTTTCTTCGAACGACGTCCGAGCATAATTTTATTGCATTACCCGATTGCATGGCAGCGTCCAACAAAAGTAATATAAATTATTTTAATATCCGAATCTATAAAGAGAGTTTCACTTGCAACCACAGTTAATTCTTTCTATTTTAATGTGGACAAATTGAATGGAAAGTTTCAATTATATCCATTATAATGGCAAAATTGACTCTTAAATTTTATGAAAACATGATTTTCACAGTAAAGAAGAGGTGGTGGTGCATCTTGTCTTCGGTGCAATTTATATTACATTGTGAATCTTCATTGCTAACGCAAAGTTTGTTCGAACTTATAAAAGATAAAATAATATTAATTACAATGTCATATTGTTAGGGCGAATAGTTTTAGAAAAGTGTAAGGGGATCAATAAACTAATAAAAAATGGATAACTTTGGCTGCCGTGTCTGTGAATTAATTTGCTAAATTCCATCATCGAATGAAAACTTTATGGCTGCCTTCTTAAAAAGAATATAAGAGAAAATAAATATTAAAAAAAATCGAAAACATTACAAAGCCGTAAATATAAATTAAAAATGAAAAAACGTATTTTCATTTCTTTATACACATATAGCATTTTTTTACATTTATTGTTTGAGCTATTTTTACTTAAAATTCGATAAAAATAACAAAATAAAATGTAAATTCTAAAATTAAGGTAGATTGAGAGTTGTATATTTTGTGATTTCTTTCAAATAACGAAATGTAAGCTTTTATATATTGAAGGCATAAATATAGGCGTAACACAAGCGAAGAGAGTAAAGTATAGAATTATTCTCCATTCGTATATTTGTTTAAAATTTGCGGGAAATATCGATGAACCTCCCGTATGCCGTATTGTAAAAAAACATTGCAACAATCAACATAGATTTATTCTGCTGCGCCACACGCACTCGCACGTACACGAACAGATGCGCACACACACACGCGCTTAAGGGACCTTGTAACGAAAATAGAGAAAGCTAAAACGTGTGATCTTACCGGGGAAAACATCGTCTAATGGAAAGATGTATTATTCTAAATCCCTTGTTCCTTCATTGTACCATTATATTATTATTATTATAATGTGAGTTATTACTATTATAGTAGATACTTCAAAGCACATGTAACGTCAGTTTTATCACATCGGCATGAGAAATAGCAAAAATAAATCACATCACAGACACGTCTTTAGGATGAATTAAAGGAAGCATATGGTAAACAAAATGCCACATACTCACGCGAGTAACGAGGTAAAATGAAAGAAAGACAGAGCGAATTTGATTTGCTCGCTTATCTGTTGGCGATGACTGGTTTTGCCTCCTCGAGTAGAATACAATTATTTGGCCATTAGCCAGTTGATGCCTAAATATTATTAAACGAAAGATTAAAACTGACAAAAAAAAAAAAGAGGGAAAAGAAGAAAACCGGAAATAGCGTAATTTCAAAAGTTCAATTTCAAAAATTGAATAGTTGATGGTCTAGTGAGTTCTTCTCCCATTTTCTTGATTTTTCATATACACACGCGTACGCACGTGTCTTGTTACTCTTTTGTTGCTCACTTTGTAAGCGTACAAATGCAATACGGATTTCTTTTATCTTTCAACGCAAATAATAAAATTACTATTAAATTCAAGTATTACACTTACTTAATACCAGCCATTAAATAATGGACTGTCAAATATTTAGAGATTACTCAAGTTCTCGCCCAATTGTACATTCGTAATTGTATATAAGTTTTCAATCTAAAATGTGCTAATTATTATTATCACAATTCATCACATAAATTAAATACAATGTAGGAAAATTAATTTAAACGTCAATTCTTCATCTAATAATATCATGTCTAAGAATATGGTTTTACTAAATGTTATTACCCTTAAAATTGAAATTGATCGAGCAACAAATTATTTCAATTTTATTGGTAATTCTCGTCCAATAAATTCCAATTCTCAAAGTCTAATAAATATTTCATTGAATAATATTATTTACTTTATTATTGTAAAAATTTTTATTCTATGTTCCAACGATGCAGTTTTAGTAAGTAGCTGCGCACCATATAAAAAGCGTAAATAAATGTTCGAGTGTTTGATGATTTTTTTATGATGAGTAATTTGAATTATCGGCGAAAATTATTTTCGTCGTGATTTTACAGAGGCGATTGTTTTCCTTTCAATAAAATAATATAAACTAATGTCGATTAGCATCGCAACAAGCTGGCATTTTAATTAAGTAGGCATGAACATTTTTATTTTGATTACATCGGCATTCACAGTGCTTACAAATACCAACAGTAACAGTCCGCTTCGAAACCTATATTAAAATAATATTTTAATTCGAATTTCTGGCAAAATAAACTAAAGAATTATATCCTCGTAATATTTTGTAATAATAATATAGTGTAATTTCTAACGTAGATTAATCTTCGTCTTTAAATGCAAATAGCGCCACGAAAATATCGGATTCATTGAAGGAAGCAAAGACTCTTATTCGTGAGCATTAGAATTAATGAGTAAAAACAAGCGCATAACACATTTTTCCTAATATAACGATTTTGGGACACAAAATATTACGATAATCGTAAAGCGTATAAATAGGAGGGTAAAAAAGGTTATTAAAAAAGAATAAACAAAACATAATTTCAATGATTATTGCTCTTAATTTTCGTAATTAAACGGACGAGTTTAATCGAAAGAATACGTTTAGGTAGATTTAGGTCAGTTTAAAAATTCACTCATATATTTATGAAAAGATGATAAAATTGTCACATACCGTAATCACTATTTGTGACCTTATATATACGACTCTCTGTACTAACGGTACAGGCCGTTGTGTTAGTGTGCGTGGCTAATGCGCGTGACCACGCACGTGCTGTAGTTTCTCGTATATTCGCTAATCCTTTTGTAACAATGAATTCGTCATCAAAGGCAATAACAATGTCCACATCACGTGGCACTGAACACCATAAGCTAAAGAAAAGATTGCGTCGAAGATAAATAAATTTAGGCGCAGTCATAAGGTTGGAAAATAGGATACGAATGGACAAATTCGTGTGCGCCTCACCAATATTTAAATTATGGATAAAACTTATGGTTACAGTGAATACCGTTGCCCAATACTTGATAATAAAATTGCTTGGTTAATTTTTTATTTGTAGGGCATTCGGAGGAACACACACACACACACACACACACACACACACACACACACACATATATATATATATATATATATTATCTGTCAGATAATCATTGTTCTTAATTCAATAGAATTTCAAGCACTGTGAAGCAGTTTCGAAAAGATGTGAAATTATTGAAACTCAAACCAAGCACTTTCAAATCATGACAGAAGCATGACAAGCAAAATTCCTTTACAACAGAAATGGATGCTTATTTGTTAGAAAATTAGAAATTCGTGTTAAAATTATTATATTCAAATGTTGTTAAATTAAAAGGTAGAACGGATTTTTTGCCCATAATTCTTGCGTATAGATATGTGCAAATGTTATTTAGGAGTTTCATTTTGCTCAATCATTTTGAGAAGACAGAAAGCTTATAGGAAATCAATATTTTTAATACTGAAATGAAAAATATCTGATGCCTCATTAAACTGTCACACGCTAACTGTCGGCTTATTTTAATATTTGTCCATTAGTTTTTAAAACGTACGAACATACGAAACATTCAAATATCTAATAAATTCTTGCCCTAAACTATTCTATTTAAAAATATTTATTTCTATTTGTCATAATTGCAACAACGCGTATTGGTCTTTGTAATTCTGAAATAAAGAACAAATAGCATTGTTAAAATACGAAATGCTTTTCCAAATTATTAAATTAAAATTACATTACATTTTATAATGTTAAATAATTACCGCATAATTTATCTGTATATTGACATTGGAGGTTCAGTGTCTTACGTCTTTACCATGTAACTAATTATTTATTTAAAAATTTATTTTCAACGTATAGTCCCAATGTATGTAATAAATAATTTTCATTGCTTTTGTTAATACAGTCGTATCATTTTATAAATATTTACTTCAGTTTAACATAATATTTATTTAACATATCTTAATTTCATAATATGAAATTTTTTCTGAAACTTGAATTATGGTATGCAATAAATTATAAAAGGTCAATGATTAGATAATCCTTATTAACAACAACACATTATAAATAAAACAAATTCTTAACAAAATAAATCTGAATGTATATGACTGAAACAATTATGTTTCATAGGAATAAATAAATCTAACGAAAATAAAATTTCCATGGTATTTATAATTCACTAGCTTTAATTAATTTCACGAATAATGATTAAATAATGAACTTTCTGTATTAATTATACAATATTTTAAATTGCAAAATTTCATTTATCACTTTTGCATTTTTTAGTTCTTTTCAAGTAACAAAATGAAATTATCTTTCTACACAATTCATTATAGTATGCATTATGTAAGATGTAAATAATATGAAATTTTGAGACTGATTTTAATGAATTTTAGGTAGCTCGATCTAAAATGAAAAATTTCTCAAACTTTATTCGCAACCAGATTTATTTTATACAATAGAAAGAATTTCTCCCCATCGGGCATGATAAATAATTCAATTTATTTTCACCTTAAAAACTTATGATTTGACGTTTATAAGGAAAAAAAAATCTTCTACTTAGAACACATAAGAACGTATTATATAATGAGTAGGCAAACGAACGAGGAGACCAGAGTTTTCATGATAGATTGTGTTGATGCTCGTAGCACATGTGTTAAAAAAAAGAAAAAAAAAAAAAAAAAAAAAAAAAAAAAAAAAAAAAAAAAAAAAAAAAAAAAAAAAAAAAAAAAAAAAAAAAAAAAAAAAAAAAAAAAATATCAATAGAGATGACATATCACGTGCGCGCACGTGAGTTTGCGCAAACTACTCAGGAATGCCGAGTACCCTCTAATTGCACTAAACAGGCGATTCGGAATAGGAAAGAGGCAACTGCGCTGTTAAAAAGATTTTTATCCCGAGACACATAGGCATGGATGTAATATCTATTTTTATATTCCTATTGAATATTGAGCATAAATATGTGATTGTAGAAAGCTTCTCAATGAAGTGAAAAGAAAACAGTTTGCTCGGCTGCTCGGCAACTTGAAAATTACGAATTCCTCATTCGTATTTCAACAAATATAACGGAATACGATTTTTAATATTTAGCCTGTGGTTTCTGCAATGCGACCATCAATTTCGAATAACTAAAATGCAATCGGTAATGCTTAAAGAAAGTATTCGTAAACTGAAAAGTTTATTCTACCCACGGCGATATAAATAACCTCGTGTCGCCCGCTGCGGTGAAATCCTCAGAAAATCGATGCTAATTATTCGATTGTTTAAAAAATTCCATTCGCCCTAGATAAGCGCCAAACACCCATCTCCCCGAGTACCCAAACGATCTGCTTTTATCGCCTCCTCCACCGGCCGATATAACGACCAACAAACATTATGCAACAAATTATTATTATTAATCTTGAAAAGATATTCTAAAAGCATTCGCGTAACACACTCAACACCTACCCAAATCGCCTCGATTGTTACAAATCTCCGCGTGTATTGCGCATTTTTACATGGCTATTGGGAGGAAAACAAAGGCTCGTGAATGATAAGTAAGTCCATATAATTGCGCCACCCGTCATTAAATTTGGCCAAGCCTGTGCCACCTTTGCAGGCATTATTTACACATTAAAACAGCAGGCGGAAGAATGCAGAGGCAATATGATGAAAAATAAGCAAGAGGAATGTGATGAAACGCTTTCTGGCTTCGGTCATCGCGCGCTCACCGCTCTTGCGTCACACGCGCGAAGGAGGGAAAAAGCGCGTGGACACCATTACACCTTTTTAACAAAAAAAAAAAAGCTGGCATTATAAGTGAGGCTGTAATGAGTGGAAAAAGCGTAGGTATAACGCGCTAATGCTGCCTTTGAATGATTGTAAGGTGTTTGCGAATAACGCGTTAGTATAACACTTTTATACGGGATAAAGTGAGTGCTTGTGAGGCGTAGAATTTTATTCTGGGACTTTGACCGTTCAGAAATATTTTCAATAAATGCCTGTTTAATTATATAAAATCTAATATTGCTTATTTAAAAGTGAAGATTTTTTTTTTTTTTTTTTTAACGAAGAGTAATAATGTACATGGGAAAATATGGAGTAATATTATTCGCGAAATTCAATTTTAAAGTGAACGTTACAAAGACGTTGAAAAACCATGATTAAAGAGTACCTATCGATGAAAGAAAATTTATCAACAGATATTTCATAGAATTATTATAATTAATACGTAATGTTTAGATAGAATTGCATAAACTCGATTATAAATTAGACATAAACTAGTATTACGTGTTTTAAATATTACGTTTATTTGATAATGAACTTAAAGTTTAAATCCCATAAGCTGAGAGAAGGATTGAAAGGTAGAAAAAGTTCAAATGTTTTCTATCTCTTTGTCGATAAAATTTAAGAAAACAGGCCAAGTAATGTTACACACTTATTAGTACGAAGGAAAATATTATGAAAATTGTTAGAAAAATAAGTTTAACATACATACTTCTGTCGTCGTATATTTCTACAATAATGCAATAATAAAATCCAAAGAAAATACTTAATTATAATAATAATTGAAAGTAGCAATACTAACAGTCCAAAATGGCTTGAATTTACCGGCTGATTGTGTTTTTCTTTTCTTTGCTGTTCTCTTTCTTCTTTCAGTCGCAGTGCAATAAAGCGCATAGCGATCCCCCACGTATGGAAATTAACGGACTTGTGCGCGTGCAAAAGATTTGCAATGAGAAAAAAATCAGTTGCGCCGTGAGATGTGGAATTCAATGATACAACCAATGTGGCACCTGAAGGAATTCAATGAAACAGCCAATTGATATTTTACTTGGTAAAAGCAATAGCACTTGGTCTATTCAAGGATAACACCCAGTCAATTCTCTAATTGTACGGCTCTTCTGCTCCACCTCCATGTGGAGCCGTCGAAAATAGGCCTTGAAACCCATTACACTTCAATGTACATATATATTTATATATATACATATATATATATATGTGTGTATATGGACATGGTAATTAATATCTGTGTGGCGCAGAGCTTAAAAAGTAGTGCGTCTTTCACTGTGCGTTAATAATTATAAATATTGTTCGAGCCATTCTCATTTTATGAAGCACGGATTTATTATATCTTGGGAAATGTTATCATTCGAATTTAAGTAGCGATTTAGTAAGAAACGCGGAAATCCTAATTACAAGCTAGAGCTGTGATATTTTGAAAGCTGTAAAAACAGCTACAATAATGACTTTGACATTAATATGTTGGTATGTTATGTAGGTAAATAACACGCGTTCTTCAAGTTGTCAGAATGAGAAAAAAAAGCGCATGAATGTACGCGTGGATAAGGCAGTGGAATAAAATATGATGTCCGCGCAATTGGGTCACGTACAATTATTGGGTCATATTGTCGGGACTGAGAATCGCATTATGGCCGATATCATGGCGTCTGGGGCCAGTTTATTTACACATTTTTCACGTAAGAATCGAAACTTCTCTTACAGATTGACTCATTTTCGAGAGGCTTTTATTCGTTTACGCGAGTGTTTGGCAAAAATATTGACTGTGTGGGACATCGCGGCTTGACACGAATTTGCCTTTTCCTTGCGTTTTTTGAGGAAACAAATACTTTCGATTCATCGATGACGATGACGAACGAGGAGGAAATAATTATCTTGCGCGAGAAGATTGCCAAAGGTGGTTGAAATATCGTAAAATTTGTTTTACTGTTTGGAAGCGCACTAAAACACTCTGTTCTCCGTTTGCATTGCCATTTTTCTTTAATTTAATGTAATTGACTGAAAGTATGCGGCTGGCACCTTATGTGGAACGGCTTTTTGTTATGGAAACTTGATCCGAGAAATATTCAAAAGAAAATATTACGGAAGGTGGAAATTCGATAGCTAATTAATATTACTGAGAAAAGTCTCTTTCAAGTGAGGATATAAAATATTATGGTTAAGTGCCATATTCCACTACCGTTCGCATAATGACGGACAAAATCCTTACGATTAATGACGGAATTACACGTTGTGTGAGTCACTGACATATTTAATGCTACGTTGAGCAAATATAATGGCAGTGATTAAGCTTGGAAAAAGAAATGGGGATAATAAGAAAATATAATAGGATTATACGTATATTGCAAGCTGATTGTAACGTTTGATAAAATAAGTGTCTTTATATATATATATTCAGTCGTAAATAAATTGACTAGTGACATTAAGTTTCATTAAATCTAGTTTTCAGTTACGTTATCGCACTTCAATCAGTTCCAATGTTATTATATGTCAGCTCGTCAAACTTACTGTATGCATAAAAATAAATAAAATACAAGTCGAAAAGTAAATCTCAATCGCTTAATTTTGGAATTCAATCGATGTACTTGAAAATGTTCACGTTTATAAATTTACTAAACACTTGTATGCATAATGCATTCTAAATCTACAATAGCTTTCAAATATTCAATGAGCTTTTCTTTTTTGGCGCATTACACCGTATACCATTTAAAATAAATATCGTTGAATGTAAAACCATACGAAACATTGACGTGTAAAATGAATTAATTTAATTGCAATAATACATGATCGAATAGTTAAAGCTTTTTTTTTTTTTTGAGGATTCGAGTTTTTAAGATAGTTAGATATACCAGTGAATAAATTGAATGTAATTATTTTGATTTATACAATATTGATTTCCATCCTCTACAATGATCTGAAAATCAACAAAATTCTTGCAATTCAATTTAACTTTTTTATCGCTTAGTTGCTGCCACTTTACTCTTTAATGCGTTTATAGAAAAATGGATATTTTTAAACAAGGACAGTTGGAAAGATTTTAAAAAATTTCCATAATACAAATTATATTAATGTACAAATTTAATTAATATATATCTGAAATACATGCTAAACTATAATCAATAAAATTAATGATTAGTCTTACCTTCGAGGAAGACGGTATTTAAAAATGTATTGTGAATTTGTACAAGTCATTAATATACAATGATAAATTGACAACTTAAATACATAATTATTTGATAGAATTAATTATTAGACACACCTTTAGCGATAAATACATTTAATAAGCTTACATTGATGGCCGTTTCATGAAAAAATCTTATCAATATCAACTACATACGAATACATAATACTTGTAAATCCAAGAAATAATAGAGCATTGAATATCGAACGAGGTATACTGTCATACATATAATAAAATATTGGTATAAGGTATTGAAAAAAATAAAATTATTTTCATTACCTAAATAATAGCTTATCGTGCACAACTTTTCATTAATTTATCGCGTAATATGCTGATGTAAAATATAGAATTTTATAATATTAACGTTTATTTAAAGCTATTAATTGTAACTCTAGTATACTTGATAAACTATTAATGTAGATTTAAAAAACCATAAAAAAACATAACATTATTTGTAAAGTATTTGATGGATATTATTATTTTTCTACCTTATAAATAATTTACTATAAACTTTTTGTTTTATGCATAAAATAATAAAAACTAATTTGAAAATATTAAAAATGATATATTATAAATAATATTTGGTATAAGTATATTTCGAGTAATCGTTCGCTAAAAACATTATATAATTGTATAATTCCATTATATCCTTACTGATTTGTCATGTAGTATAAGAAAAATAAAAATTGTTTAATTATAATTTAATTGCATTGAAATGAATTAAAATGAAAAGAATTATTAATTCAATAATGATAATTTTTAAAGTAGAATTGCATACTCGATAACTAATGAATAGCTTGCATACGCGATAAAATTTATATTTAATTTATATCTATTTTTGTCAATTGGAATTTTAAGCTAACACAATAGACTTATATTTAAATTTTATTATTTTACACGAATCTCATGTTAATGATAATACTTTTATATAACAAATAACTGTAAGGATTTTCGATGCATATTGCTCGAAAGTGACCTATTTTTATTTAAACAAAAGAATATTTAAGACAAAAAGCATATAATACCTACAGTATTGCGAGTAAATTGTATGAATTTACATTTGCAGTAGTGAAACTAATTAGTTTAAATATAGTTAAAAAAAAAGAAATTATAATAATAATAACAATAAAGCTTTGTAAGGTTTAATTTGCAGTCTACGATATAAACCAGCAACTTTGCCCAATCTAGATTAATAAATAAAAATAATTTTCATCTCGTTTTATCAGCGGGTAATCAACCTAATTCTTCTTAAGCTCCGCATACATTAATACGTAATTGTGCATTAGGACAAATCCAAATTGGAAGCTCCGCGCATCGCTTCCGTTCCAATCGAACAAGTCTTTCGAGCGCAGCACAAGCAATAAATTTGAAAGAAGATTTAGATTCAGGTTAGTTTATAGATAGATTGAGGGAAGCTTATGTATTGTGAATTCATTCCCCCAGAGGATGTTGCATCATGCTCGCGATTTTAAATTATCCGGGGAAACGTCAAAAGGCCAAAGAGATTGGCTGTCGAACGCGTCGATCCGTGAATCGGTGAATCGCTCCTTTCGTCAACTTTTCAACGAGCGAGATCTAATCAGGCAAAAGTTACACAAATGTTCGCTTCTTAAAATTTCTTTACCCAAGACTTTATTCTCTTCTATTTTGCTGTCGTCGGAAATTCTTTCCTCTCAGTCCTACCGAGCTTCCTTACGACTTTATGCTTTATAATGGCAACAATGCTACGAGATAACGAAAGAAATTTACAAATTTACAAAACATACAAATACTTAGTTCTGCAAAAGTTATACAATACAATTATTTCGCGTGAGAGTTTTATAAATTAAGTTTAGTGGTGCGTATTGGTGTTTAGGCAAGCAATGCTCTACAAGTAGGTTATTCGTGAAGCTCTCGATCAACATCTAATTAAAAACGTGTGCAATGTATGGATTTTAAGATTAAGTGTCGAGTTTCTCAAACATTTCTACTCTGTTTGTTTAAAATTTGTCACTTTCGCTTGTTTACCAAAATTTTTTTTATACGCATCCCATGACGCGTACGAAGACATTGTTTACGTTTAGAAAACATTTTTTTCATTGTACATTAGTATAAGGAGAGGCAGTCAAGAGCCCATAATATTTCCATAGTTAAGTTTTGAAAAGTTACGACACGTCTGCTGTGGACGTATCGTTCGTATACAGATTGCGAGTGGACTTTTTTTTTTTTTTATTGTTGTTGTTATCTATGATGAATCGAGATCAATTGGCGAATATACATGAATTGAACTGTTGGAAAAATTTACTGACTCGTTTAATAATTGTCTGGCCATGGGGACTTTGCTGCTCACCGAAAAGACCTCGTTTAATTTTGCTCAATCTATCCTTTTATCATTATCAATTTATGCCTCGCTGTCTCTCGATATCGCTCAAGCTATGCGAACATCAATAATTAATAAAGGGGCGCCGCGTGGGTTTTTACGAACAGATTTTTTTCACTACTTAAGGTCACGAAATTAATATGACATTTTTAATATGATATTTCATAAAGGCTCTTTGTCCTTCGTCAGTGCCAAAATCATATATTGCTTATTTGGCACGGCAATTCTAATCGACGTTTTATTATTTCACGTCGATTACTATCAACGAATAAGCAATAAAGAGATTTCAAAGTTGTGACAAAACAATGCAGTTTGAAAATTCTTACGAACAAATAACCTAGCTGGAACATTATTGTAGCCTGACACATTCCAAACAGGTGATTAAAGAGAGAATTGGGCTTCAGAAATGGAGAAATTTCGAGTGACTTTTGTAAGCGTCTTCTTAAATCATGCACTCGCAAGAAAATCATAAAGTGCCGGTCAAAATCTAGATGGGAAGACGGGAAATCAGGGCATTTTCCAAATAAATATCAATAGCGATTTACATGGCCAGCATAACGAAGTTACTGTCAGTGTGACGTCGTCAAGCATTTGGGCGTCAGGATCGGCTACTTTCATCACACTTTCAATTAAACAAAGAGCGTGAGAAGCGGCGCCAATAGGCAATCAAGGCTCGGAGCCGAATAATTGACAGCCGCGGTGTCGCCATCCGCGGAGATCGCCGCCCAGCAAGCGAAAGAGATATGTGAACGCACTTAATGCGGAAGCTTCCTCGCCCTCACGTAATTCGATTGTGCATTTAATGTCGGCCCCGCCATTCCCAGACATGCTCGTGCCCGAGGCGCGCGCGCCTCTGTCGCAACCCTCCCGCCCCTCCGCCCCCACCCCCTCGCCCCGCGCTCCACATACGTGTGCACGCACGCGGTGCGATTACTTTCCCCGGCTGCGCTTGGGCGCGTGCGGCTCTGTGTGCGCGCAGCCGGCTTATCGCCCACCGGAATTCATGATTAACTTCCCGGATAGTTTTCCACGCCGGACATAGCACTGCCAGAGAGACGATGGAAACTCCTGTATCGTCGTTCGAGCTACCGCTACGACTTGGCAATGCCAATGGCCCGAGCCCGAGACCTGCCCTGCTAATTATAACGCATTGGAACATCTATCCCTATTACTTAAGCATCTCCTGGATATTGCAGTAATAGGATTATAAACGTGATGGGGTTTCATTTAACGAAAGACTTTCCAATTGGGGGGAGGGGCTCGCGATTATCGCTGCGCTTGCTTGGGAATGCGGGTTGCGCGATCTATCACGTGACTTAATCGTGGACTAGTCGATAATACCGGGGCGAGGGAGCGTTTATTAGCATCGATCTTTCGTGAAATTTAACTAACGATCGCTAACGATAATTAATTGCCAGCTTGTCAATATTATTGCGATACAAGGGGCAGGGCTCATTTGTCCAGCATCAATTGTTATTTGGCGCCGTCTTATTATTTTGTCGGGATAGGAAAACATTGGGCTCGCAGAGTGGCCGGCACGACGCTGCAAATTACAAACAAATACAATTCGGATGCACGGCTACTCGGATGCAGCCTGAATTTTTGCAAGCCAATTCTTTGCAGAACCGCGCGAGTGATTGTTCCACGTAATGTGTCTTGGTAAGAAGGTTTAATGGATTCCTCGGCCGCTAATTAAGTAATTGCGGAAGGAATGGCACGGGCAGCATGCTTATTCATAAGAAGACAAAATATTATGCATTGGTGTAAAAACAGCGGCTAATGGAGGACTTGCATAACGTATAGCCGACCTCATAGGTTGGGAAACGCCTGCAAGGACCTTGATCCGAAAATCTGTTATGGTTTTAATATGGCGATAGTTATTTTTAGAAAATGACTCATCGATTAATTTCTTATGCTATATGTTCTAGAAGGCATGATTTTTTTTCACAGTGTGCACTGCCTGGTATTTTGGCGCATTGCGACTGGCCAATACGAAGAACGCGAATGGAAAACAATTAGTCATACTTTCGCTACTTGTTTTCATTGCGCTTCATGAAATTCACGTAATTTTGTACACCAGCCATAGATAGATAGATAAATAAATACATAATGCAGTGACGCGCATTAAAACATAATGCACATCGAAGAACATTATTTACGATTAACGTAACAATAATATTCTAATAAATCGTAAATAATAAATAACGAGTAATAATCCTAACGTTTTTCTGCAGTTTCTAGAATTTAAAATGTCTCTTACGTATTGGTACATTGTTGGTACTCTTAAGGTTCACCTTTTAAGAGAAATATTGTTTTAATAAATTAAATTACATCTTCTCTTTGATTTTGTATCCGACTCTTTCAACCGCTTAAAATAATCGACAACAATTTTCACATTAACCATACGTAGACAATGACAAATAAATAAGTGCTCAGTATTTTAATAAATAAACTATTTGATTCGGAATTTAGACGCTATATCATTGTACTTGAAATTGCTTATAAACCGGAATAAGTAAAATAAGTCATTTTATGGTTCATTTGAAAGTCCAAATGAATAGAATAACTGATAAAACTGGTAAGCGCTAATTTTCCATTGTTTCTTCAAGCTGAGATATTAAAATATACATTTTTAGAAAAAAATTGTTAAAAATTTCATGCGTTTTTACACAAAATTGCTTCATAGCAACATCGCAATATATTTTATTATAATAATTCTATGAAAAAAAAATTGCTCCCTAAAAGATACCTAACTCTCATTATTACTTATAGATAACAATATTCGACGTTTTCAAATTAAATTTATCCACCACGTAGTAAACACATAATTACACACGATTTTTACAAGTGTCGACTTAATTCTTAGTCCTTTCGCAATGCAATATCAGTTGTGACTAAAATGTTACCGCATAATTTGCATATGCTACATGAGTGCAGATATGTAAATTCACGTGGATTTCCAAAAAGGAATTCCCAGCAATTAATATAATATACCCATATACGTAATATTTAAAAACGGCAAAGATTCTGTCAACCAAAGCAATGATAACTAGTATTACGATGACGTAGCATATCATTAATTAATATGAGTCGCGTGAATAGCCATTGTACATGTGTTGTTGAAAAAATCGTGTTATTCATAGGTAAATCAACATTCCACTTTCAGTGTTTTATTTATCTTTCAGCGGTCGGATTAAAGCTTTATGCATTGGTATAGTAAATCTAGAGTAAAATTTGAAATATTTAAAGATTGATGGAAAAATAAATAAATATGCAGTCGTTTAAAACCTAAAATATTTAATAAACACTTAGATCTACTCTACTGGCATTTCATTTTATATTTGACATATATATATATATATATATATATATTGATATTTTTTTTAATGTAATATTATTTTCACAATACAAAAACTTTTAACAATCCCATCTATCTTTTAAAAAACATCAATTCTATTCTAAAAGTTTATATTCTTAAAAAAGTGCTAAATCTTTATAAAAAATTGAAAGCAACAACACTGATCTATTTTACAATCAATTAACCAAACACAACGATCTTTATTAATATTGTATCAATGCAATATTTTTAAAACGTTACCGTTCTTATATATATATATATATATATATTTTGTATAAACGGTTTTTATTTTAATATACATTATTATTGACATTTTTATTATACTAAAAAAAAATTGTGTCACGCTAAACATTGTTACTATTGATATGAATCTACATTTGTGATTGCAGTTATTATATACTATTTTATTAAAAATAATGTTAATACAAAAAATGTCTAATACACTTCACTACTGAAATGTGCAATATAAATTTACAAAAAAATAATTTTATTTATTATGTAATTAAATAAACAAAAAACCATTTTTAATTACTAAATTAATATGAATTAAATAAATTATTTAATACAATTTATGTGAACCATTAATCTTTAATAATAGGTTCATACTGAAAAGTCTAAACTACCATTTTACTTTTGGTTTAAAGGGTTTTAAAAGTTATAGATCTTTCTAATATGTGTATAATTTATTTCAAGATTTTACAGTGAATCTAACTTACTAACTTAGATTTTCAAAGGTACACAAATAGTGGATGTAATACATCCATTTAACGAATTTTTTAATGTATTTTTTTATCCGATGCGATTTGGCAGTTAATATCCGCTTGAGGATTACGTACACAATAATTTGTGTGAATTTTCGATGCATTTTTCCTAGTATTATGATTGAGATAAATAATACAAAGTCCCCGAAAGTTAGATAAAAGCATTTGATTGATAATATTTAACATCTAGATAGAATACATTTGACAAATCAGTCTATCTGTTCAATTTATTTTGGTAATTGAATAAATTATTTTTATTCAACGAAGATTATATAATAGTTAAACTTATTTAACACTATTAAGTTGATTGAGAGTTAATTAATTAGGAGACATTGTTTATATATAAAAATTTAAAACTTTTCCGAAGGTTTTTGTCTATCAATGGAATAGAAACAAAGTGTCTTGTACGATATTTTTTCTTTAAAAACATAATTGAAAAAATTTTTATAATCTACATAGCAAATTGAGATACTTATAAAAAAAACCTTTTCAAGAAATGAAGATTTAATAATGTAATATTTATGCGTAGAAATTGGATAATCGAATGGTTGTAAGTTTATATGTGTAAATTAATGAATTGATCAATGATTTCTGTATTAATATTACATATTTATACGAAGAATTGGAATAGTTGTGTGCGCGCCTATACTATGAAAAGATAAAATTTGATGTTACTCTAAGATTAAAATATTAAGCGAGTAAAATATCAAATTACTCAAACCATTAATTCGCGTGGTAATGTGTTTCGTTTACATTTGGATTCTTTAATTTTAAAACATATAATCGATGAATTAAAAATTGTTTATAATTGCATAATATTTAACTATAATACATTGAATTATATTGTTCTTAAATATTTATCTTTTTAGTACACTTTATGTTATGCTAAACAATGTTTTTAATCTCCTTATAAAGTTTTGAAATTTTCATTATAATTTATGCATTTTCATGGCTATTAAAGCGTTAAATAAAATATTAAATAAACGCATTAGTTAATAATTTCAACGCATATGTAAAATTGTCATAACTTTGTTGGGGTAGAGATTTTACACTATAACATTGAATTAATATCAGCGCCCGTATATTAGCATCACTTCTATTACTCCCAATAAACAATTATATTTGCTGATATTAAATATTTTAATATTTTTACAAAATTTTATTAAAAAATATAAGATTACTTTTGGATGTGGCTGCTTATGCCCAAGGTAATATATACTAACTTCAATTTCCTTTGCATATTTCATGCTTGTTTAATTTAAATTGAAATGAAATATTTTAAACTCATGATATCTTGTAGTTGCGATATTTAATTATGTATATACTTTAATAGTATGTATACAATTTTTTTTCTCCTTTTCTTAAGTACCTTTGTGCATCAGCTATCCTCTATACTCGCACGGTTTCTTCATTTTACAAATTATTCGAGATTTCGAAAATTTCGCTCTTTATCAAAAGTCGAATATATTAATGAAAGGCGAAATGAACCTTGAGCAGTCGTTATAATTCTGTCATTTTTAAAGCACTAATGTGCCTATCTAGGAATATCGAAATTGAGCATAAGTACACTGGCCACATGCCTATAGACTGCGTAACGATTGCCGTTCTGCATTATATGTTGTTCAATAAGTTTGAGATTTCTCTCGCAACGATATTATGAAAGTAGGTTTCCTAAATGGATTCGGGTGAAGCTGCCGTTGGTCTCTAGTTGTTTAATTCGTAAGCTAGAGAGATAGAACGAGGAGACGGACTTTACATAATGCACGTTATTATATTTTTCAATCTTACTTCACTAGCGAATGCCTTGACATTGGTAAACATTGTTGCTCGAACGATTTTTGACTCTCTACGTGTGCCATGCATTTCGTAAAAGCAAATGTTTCTAAAAGCGTATTAATTCAAATTACCAATTCGATAATTAATGAAACTAGTTAATAGCAGTCTACTTTTATTATTAACAATGTAATTTAACAAAGCTATATTATATGATTAATATATTTATACGCAGTACTGATGAATATTCTTATCTCGTCGCTTAGAATAATAATTTAACTTATATAAAGTCTGGAATATAAATTAACATAACGGCTCCGTTTTTACATGGCAATAATTACAAGTTTCGATTTCATGTTGCATTCGCACGTTTTCTTTTTTATCTCGAATCAAAGCTACGGACTACTTTAAGTACATTAGGCGTGCTCTTACTTGTCCATACACTATTTTTTCATTGCATAGAATTGTGCATTACATATAATTGTGAATCTTTTTTAAGGAAAGAGGAAAAAAAAAGCGAGGCAAAGCCGTATAATGTACATCACACTAATTATTTATTTTTATATTTACTTTTTATTTATTTTTTTCTTCTTTAACACCGAGTAAATGAATAATGAGCTACAGTGGAAAAAAGTGTAAAACTCGGGGCAAAAGTAATCCGAGAAGAAGTGATATAAATTGTGCATTAGTGCGCACGAGCGACTGTGAAGAAAGAAAGAAAAAAAAAAAACTGCCGTCTTGTGCGGAGACGAAATGTAATATAACTATCAGCGTCACTAACCGTAACGAGTTATGTCCCAACTGCACAAATTTTCACTGCAGTGCTTGGCCAGCTCTTACGATATAACCTCTTGCGTTGTTTTTCTATTTGCTTGTTAAAAAATTGCAACAAAATATGGTAGAGCGAAATTCTTGAAGGGAACAACAACACTAGCAATTAGCTATATACTAAAACGCATATATATGATTATTGCTTTATAAGCATTGTTACATTTACCAATACCCAATATTTATTCCGTAGTATTAGATTCCATAGTACAATGTTAAACCGTTTAAACACTTTAGAAAAGTATTGATGAAAATTTATTTTACATTCAAATTCCGATAGTATTAAATGCCATAGTACAATGTTAAACCGTTTAAACACTTTAGAAAAGTAATGACGAAAATAGTCGATTTTCTCGCTATAATAGTCAATAGGGCAATAATAGTCACAGCAATGTATTGTCGAAACAGTGTAACGATGTATTGTTCACTTGGTATTACTCTTATTGGCGTTAAGGAAAATCGTTGGCGAGAATGCAAATTGTCACGGAATCCATGCTAAACATAGATCTTATCATTTCGGTCAGCGTTAAACAATTGCGTTTCGCCGAGATACAAACTTAATATTAACGAAATGATGAATAATGGTTGAATGGAGACCTTGTCTTTGCCCTTAGAGCTCGATGGGTGAAGGAATATCTACCCTAGAGAACAAGGTCAATGGTGTCATGCAAGATTTTTATCAAAGTAAGTAGAGTGCTAATGGCTGCTATATTGAGATGTATGCTTATGGCCCATTATCTTCAGGCGAATACAAATGTGTTGGTTGATACATCACGTACACGCGCAGAAGTGCAACTTTGACCTAGAAAATCCCGTCTAACCATGGCGATGGCTCGTTTAGATCAAGAGATATTGTTATCAATCACGAATTACATTTCGTCACTCAATTTCCACGTGCTTTGAGCGTGTGACATTTCTACATGTTACTTAGCCTGTACAGTTTTGATTGTATATGTCCACGAGTGTGTATAATATGAATTTTCATTCTTATGAGTCAGAATCTTAAACACAATGCTCTATTGAAAATCAGAAAAAAAAAACTACGAGTGCCAGACAATAAGAGAAAAAGACGCTACATTTTTTACTTGAGGCTGTAAATAAATGTGTGTACACGCGCGCGCGCGCGCGCACGCATTTGCATCACAATAATAAAAAATTTGATACTTGTCGAGGATTTCATAATAAATAATGTAACATAACAATATGAATATCAATATAAAAGCAGAGTTAAATGCCGTGGATGCACTGTAATGTCAAAGTTCTTCGAAATCTGTAAATTATCTAACGTTAAATGATATATCAATTTTAGAACGCTGATTTAAAACATTTGATAAGACAGATTTAAAGTAATAATTAATTGTTTAAAATATAATTATCGTCGTAATAAGAAACAAAGTCTTTTCTTTCGGCTGAGTGAAGAAATTAACTTGAAAATATTTACAGTTTATCGTACAGTTTATTTAAAAATAAATTACAATATAAAAAGACATTGAATTAAAAACAACAGGTTTTCTCAACTGTATTTCTTAAAGTTCGATGCAGTTGGCATTCTTAGCTTTAACTTAATGATTTAATTAGAATCAATAAAGAATAAACGGCGGATGAAAGTGTCTGAAATTAATAAAAATTTCCCCACGTCGGTCAAACAGGATTGTTACCACTATGTTAATAATATAAAATGTATGTTAATTCTTCTATTAATAATAAACTTAAAACAACATTGTTCATTGCAGGTCATTTTATCGATTTGTATTTAATTGGTGCAAATGTGGAGTTGATGAAATTGGAGAAAGTGGACAAGTGAAAGAGTAAACTATTTTTTAACCATCGATTGATTAATTGGAGGCAAAATAAATATCAAGTTAATATAATAAGAGTAATAAAAGAAGTTTTCATCTCGATGTATCATAAAACTTTTCGTATTTAAATATGAAATTCTCATTCGTACAACAAAGTCAAATAAACTCAAATGGTAATGTGCAATTTTATCACCTAAGGCATAATTATAATTACATCCAACTATTATCAAATTACTTAGCTCGATCATTTACGAACGGCTGCAAATAGAATTCCTAATAGTTTTAATTGGTCAAATAAGTAATTTTATTACCATAACGGTTATTTTTAAAATAGTCATTTATAAAGTAAAAATCGACCGCTGGGATGAAATGCTCGTAATTTTCAATTCAATTTTAAAGTGCACGATTAATTTATCTTTATATTATTTATATTCAATTGTCAATCGACACTTGAACATTACGATTGCCTTGCATTTGTTACGTCAATGTTTTTCATCTCCTGCTTATCCTTACCACTTTAGAGCACAATCACCGCAAAGCACAAGACCTTTCCATTGCATTATATCCTAAACTCTTATTTTTTTGCATCAAATATTAAATGCCACCAACTTACATTACCTCGCGCGATTTGGAGCTGCAAGCGGCGAATATTAAATAATCGCCGAAATTTCCTCATTCCCTTCCACCTTCGACGAATTATTTCGCATAAGTGAGCAGCCGAGTGCGCCTACATTGAGCGACTTCACCACGCTTGGCCGCTACAATAAACAACACGTAGGAATAAGCATAAAGTGACGCATCTGCTCGTATCGGCCGCTCATAAATCACGACTTTCACCCGGTAATAATTTTAAAATCCGTACAAAGCGTCGCCTCTGCGATGCTAGTCTCTGACAGTCACGGGCAGTCAGTCGGGCGTCCCGAGGCTGGAAAGTTCGCGTCAGCCGAGTGGCGTCAGCCTGCACCGACGCATATTCGTAGTTTCCCGCCTCTCTCTACTAGCCAAAGGGGAGTAGGAGTGAGAGAGCGACGGGCTCGAAGAAGAAGGGAGGCATGGCGCACGGAGCGGCGCATCGTAGAAACGGCATCTCGATGAACTATGCGCTTTTGCGGTACTCTTGGCCGTGCCGCCTCCCACTCGCTCTGCCCCGCTAAGGCAAACGAAAACAAAGCGAGGCAGCGAGGCAGCAGCAGCAGCAGCAGAGAGAGAGAGAGCGTACTGCTGCTGCTCAATTCGAATTTCGCTTTTGTTCCCGGGGCGTTCGGTGCTTGGTTGTTCGCGCGCGCAAGAGACGCGGGCGACGCACCAAAGGAGTCGAGGAGCACACTCAGCTGGGAGCGCGGTGCGGGGGTGGCGGGAGGTGAGGGCGGGGAGGTGGCGGGACCGACGGTGGCCGCGGGCGAGGCGGGGTGGCGGCGGGGGGACAGGACACACACGTGCACGGAATACGTAACGAGTTTGTTGACTAACAGTATGTCTGGGCTCACTCACCGGCTGCTGGGGTCCAGTTGCGTCTAGCGAGAGCCTCGTTCCAGCGTCGTTCGCCGTCACCCGGGCATCGAGGTCGTGCTCCTTTTCGACTTTGCCTCCCGGAGCTCCTTTGTACGGGGTGCGTGGGCGTAACGCCGCAGCCTCCACCTCCGGACTTCTTGATCTGATCCGCGTAGGGGAGAGATTGAAAGAGGAATCGAGAGATAGAGACGGTAGTGACAGGGATAGTGATGGGAAGGGAGAGATAGAGACGGTAGTGATGGGGAGAGAGAGACGGGAGGCAGTCGCCGTCAAGAGCGACGCGACATGCTCTACGTCTCCCCGGAGCGGAAATCAGCTCGCAAGCTCCAGGCTGCCCAACAACCGCCGCCTCGCAGTCTGCCAAATACTCGCGTCCGCGTGCACACACACACGCGCGCGTGGTGCGCAAGTAGAAACAAATGAGGCTGCGGCAGCTTCGTGGACCGGATGTTCGTACGGCGGCGACAGCGCACGGCGCTATCGAGTGCCGACTGAGTCTCTTTTCTCGGGCTGTCGTAACCTCCCAGGAGAACCTGCAGCGCGTTGCACGGCTCTCTCTCTCTCTCTCTCTCTCTCTTTCTCTGTCGGTCGGTCGGTCGGTCGGTCGCTCGTTCGCTCGCTCGCTCGCTCCTTCGGCTTTGAAAACGGCGGCGACCCGCTGTGCGATGGGCTCGGCCGCGCTCGGCCCAGCTCGGCGCCCCTCGGCCTCTATGCGCCGCGCGGCTAGGCTCCATATTTCGAGAGAGGCGGCGAGTTAAGCGGCCGAGAGCGAGATTTACCTGGAGCCCGGGGCAGGCCGTATTTTGAAAGTTTCGACTCGGCTTACCTAAGCTCGGCTCGGCTTCCACGCCGCAACGAATTAGGCCTGCCAATGTTTGCCGATGCTCCACGCTCGTTTGAAATGTTCGCGCGAAGCGGTGCCTGGCTGGGAGGATGGCCACTAAGAGGCTTATCGTTGCACTTCAAATGTTTTGGTCGGGGAAAAGACGAGTGGGGTGGGTGGGGGGTGGGGGGGAAGCCTCGTTGGAGCAAGATTGTTGCAAGTGACGGCCAATTGTCAGCCGTGGTGTAACATAATAGTAATAATAATAATAATAATGATGTGAAAGGCTCATTTTGTTGATGCGTGTTAGGGGGGAAAGAGGTTTCGAGGTTTGGCTTATTAATTGCTTCTCAATTTGCGATTACGCTTAAACGTACGTATTATTACTTGATCTAATTTCTAGCTGCTTGTGGATCATGTGAGTGCTCTAATAATAAACTGCGTAATGTCGAATTTGATTTAAGGATTACAAAATTGAGGAATAAAAATGTAAAGAGTGTGAGTCGCCGTTGTGTGCGCTTTCAAGTATTTCCTAGCAAAAGTATGTAAATCAATGTCGAGAAATTGACTGTAATACAGCTGCGTGTTATTCTCGTGATTAATAATGTTGCATCGTTACTTAAGCAGCTACACTACAATTATGCTTTGATTGGACTGGATATTACTTTTTAATTACATTTTTTTGTTTAAGTGAAAATAAATTTCGACATTTTAGATGCACGTTCAAAGTTACGTGCACGCCAATTTGTAATTCTAGTTGAATGCTGCTTTATTATTGTTGTTCATCAATTAAGGTTCGTTCTAATAAGAAAATTTCGTGCCTAGGAAAATGCATGGCTTACGAGTATCAAGGTATTGCAGATCATAAGTTTACAAACAACGTGTAAATATAACATTTGTATGCACCTATCACCTATCACATTGAAAAATCCCTTCAAGTATTTAAATATTATAAAAGATAATCGAAATGTATTGAAAGACTTATTTAACCAAGCAGATGTTTTGCAAATTCGTAGATTATAGTATTAATGTTTTTTATATAATTATATTAAAATTATACCGAGACTGGCCTCTGGAAGCCGGACATCTTCCAAGTAAGTTTCGTCCTATTTAATTAGACAAAATTATAATTTTTAATATTTTTTAGTATGCAACAACTTTAATGTTTAGTACATTGATGTAGTCCCACTATTTAACAAATGCTTCATATTTATGTGAAAATATAATTTAATATGCTGTATTATTTAGAATGCTCTTCAATGTTATTAATAACAATATAAACAAGTAATCCATAAATTACGAAGAATTATAGATAAATGTAATTCCAATGATAATTATGTTACGATAAGTGTGTGAAGTGTATGTGCATGTGAAATGTATGAATGTGTATGAAGAGTACGTAAAAATACGTGCGTTTGTAACAATGTAGATATCAACGAAGCAACCATTAGTTATTTCTATTGTGATATTTGTTTAGACAGGATATACCGGTCAGTAAACTTAAATCAATAGTACATATACTTTAATGATAAGACTCGCAGATAATAAGAGATTACGAACATAATAAAGAGACAGGCACACGCAAATAAGGGCAAACAAGGAAATTGAGTGAGTGGGAGAGTGAGAGAGGGAAAACAATGAAAGGTAACTTAAAACGCATTTTTAACATGCGTATTATATTTATAAATCAAGTAATTAAAATTCACGTGGAAAAAATATTTTGTCGGATGAAATACATAGAAATCCATTATGGAAAATATTTTCACGATTATACCAGAAAAGTATTTGGCTCAATTACTATAATAAATAATTACTATTTATAATAATATTTATAATAATATTTATAATGTATTATTTTGCTAAAAACTACTAATCGATACGGAGCATTTTATCTTAAATGTCACGAACTAATATTCTTAGAATTAGTAGAACATTAACATTTATGGCATTAATAGGATAAATTATAAAAATATTATACTTTTCATGCAATAAATTATTAGCAAATTTATTTATAACAAAAATTCGTCCTTTATACTATATATATAAGTAAATTTACGATGTTTTTACGTGTATTCAATATGAATATAACTTTAATGGAAAGGATTGTTGGAGAATTTCTATTAACATTTATATTAAGTAACAAAAAGTTATAATAAATTTCATATGTAACCTGTGAAAATTATTTATACGTAGTGGCAAGTCGTTATCACCTAATTTTCACGTATTAAACATAATATTTAGTTGAATTTGACAGTATTATGCTTGGAAGTGTCTAAATTTATGAATATTTTATGGGATTTTACGTTGGCTTAAGCTAATATTAGATGTTTAACTGAATTTCTATAAAACAGTGTTGTCGATAACTGCTTTAATTGCATCGTAAAACAACACAAATTTTAGAATATTGTAATATACACATTTTATACAGATAATGCTAATTTCATTTCAATTTTATGCATGAAATGTGCAATTTACTTTTAAATAAAGTGGAATAATTATAAATCCCAGATTCTTTAAAATTGAATATATTATTCGGATTTACCAAGAAATTAAATTTCTATCTTATAGCAATAAGAAGCGATTTTATCTTATCAGTAATAAATTGTTTTCCTTAACTTACAGATTATACAATAAAAAAATGTAGTGAAATAATTGAGAGTGAAAAAATTGAAATTGCATAATTTACTAAGCCATAACATAATATATAATACTCAATTGTATTCTCATTTTTATGATATGAAAATGATTTTGTTGATCTTGTTGGTAAAATTATATTCAAGTTTCAAATAAAATTCCATTCAATATATTCAAGTTACACTTTTGGAATTTATACTTCTCCGGGAAAATATTATTTGACTCCTATAGCCACATTTCCAATAAAATTTTATAGTATGTATCTTTTATATATTTGATAGTCTTACGAATGAAAAGAGTAAATTATCTCTGAAAATTTTTTTTTATATTTAATAAAAATTTTTTTCCTATCTACAAGCATCCATTGTAGATCTGTAATAGAAATTGGAATTTATTTATGTAATACAAATAATTAGGAGAACTTTTTTATAATAATGCTTTTAAAATATCACTTTATTAATATAATTCATAAAAATATTTATTAGACTATTTGCTTGGTTGAATTAATACAAGATAACATATAATGTACATAGTTTTCCTGAATGTTGAATATTTGTTCAAATGTTGAATATTTGCCAAACACAGATTTTATGTATTTGATGATTTTATGAAACAAATTTATAAAGAATTTTTATTGAAATATGCTTATTTTTTTAAAAATATGCTTATAATGCAATACTTATAAAAGTTTATAAACTAATGAACGTATTCACTCTTACTATAATAACTTACATGAGTTTCGCAATTTCTTCCCAGTATTGAACATTAAAAATGTTTTAAGGAATTTTATAAAGATATTTAAATTAAAAGATAATTAAAAACTCTTATGAATATTAATTGCGACTTTATAAGAGCAACAAATTATTTTAATAGTATGGTAATAGAAGTTACATTAAGAATTAATTTTTTAAACTGTAAAGATTAAAATATAAGTTATAATTCATAAATATTCTTAATTACATGTAAATTTATGAGTAATTTAAATGTACTCTGAATTCTTTTATTTGTAAACTTTTTTTTACAAAATACATTCCCGAATAGTTTTTTTAAACATCATTTATTCAATATTACTCTAATATTAAAGAAAAAAAAAAGACGAACATCATGAGTCGGTTGTTGATAGATGTAAGGAGAATATGGAAGGCGAAAACCGTCTAAAAGATGGAAAAAATGAGGATACATTACGAAAACCCAATTACGGCAAATTCTTGCTCACTTTATTACATCTCAGAACATGGGAATTTGCAGTCAAAAATTTTTTACATAATTTTGTTTCCGTTATCAAGCATTTTCGCCTTCCCGAAGCTCCATCTCCATATGCACTTTTAATTAATTCTTACAAGTATGTAGCGCAAAGCCAAGCCAGTAATTAGAATGATAAAAATTCTTGATAGAAGTATGCTGATTAAATATTGTATTCTCTCGAGCTTAATTTGTATGCATTTATACCTGGAAATAAATATTGTATGTTGATACCACATAATCGGGAATTTCTGTGAAGTTGATAAATTCAATGAGACTGTTTTGGAATGAGATTTTGTAAATAAAATTTTATCTTTAGATAGAGTTTTAAAAAAATTTAAACAATGTTCGTTACTAAAAAATTATTTAACTAGATTTTCATAATTTTATTTAAATGTAATATTAGTTATTTCTAAATATAACATAAATATAAATATAA
The DNA here is from genome assembly GCA_030522565.1 of Ceratosolen corneri. Lineage (NCBI taxonomy): Eukaryota > Metazoa > Arthropoda > Insecta > Hymenoptera > Agaonidae > Ceratosolen > Ceratosolen corneri. The sequence continues at coordinate 134,278 of JAPYYT010000010.1, read as the reverse complement.
ATATAAATATACAATCAATGTTATTTGTATTGTAATGTTACAACGGTATATCTACGGTTCTTCATCTATTTAAGTTTAAAATATTCGGCAAGTTTCTTTATCTTTAAGCATTGTTAAAGAGCATAACAATAGAAATTACAGCGAATAAGCCTTATTAAAATCTATAATATTAAATTCTTTTTTACTTTTATTAAGAGAGTGCGCACTATTAAGTTATTAAGTCACTATAGACATTCTATTATAGATTTTCTACTATAGACATTAATAAATAATTAATATTTCTAATTGTACGTAGTAGGCTAGCAAATAGCTTTGGTATTATACCTAATTTAGCATTATATATTATTTAGAATATTAATATAAAAAGTATATTATATTGAAGTATTAAGTGTACGAAAACTATAAAAATAATAGGAACTACGAGCAGAAAATATTGAGAAATAAAAAATATAAGTTATTAATTAATTTATCGTTTAATAAAATTAATTTATTCAATCATAATATTTGTACGAAATAATGAAAATATTTCACAATGATTAATGCTGCTTTGAGTTTTGTTTAAAATCTTAAACTAAAACCTACATTACACTTTCGAATATCTATCTAGTACATGACATTAAACCGACATATTAGATAACTTTTGAACAATAGCTTATAAGATGGAGACAATTAATCTTTTAGTCTGAATGAAAAGTAAACTGAATTATCAAGAAAATTTATAATGAAAATGTTCTGATAAGTGAATGTATTTTTGAATACTTATTGCTTGTTATTTAAAAACTAAAAATATCAACGTTTATTTTAAAATACAATAGTTGATTGTATTTAAATATATATACTTTCGTATTTCAATTATAATAATAATCGTACTTTCAGCAATTCATATCAAGAGATAAGATAAAAAAAAGTAAAAGCATATTTAAATTCGATCAAATATTAAGTTCAATTCAATAGTTTTACAATGTTACTTGGTATTTCAGAAAAACAATTAAACTTCTGAAATATTCGAATACAAGTTTCGTTTCACTTTCTCAAAATAAATTACAATATTCATCAATAAAACAAAAATATTAAGCATATATATATTCCATTACTTGCACATTATTAATAATAATCGCGCACAAACGAAACAAGATCTGCGGAAATATATATATGTGGAGCACAACACAGGCAAACATTTTTTGTGGTATCAGTTTTTATGAGTATCAGTGACGATAGATATCGTTAAAATTACTAGTAAATGTAGGCGCTCGTAAATCAAACACTCGTAGAATCAACCTTATCGTAGTAAGTTTATTTATTGGACGAGCAAAAGAGATGCAATGAAAAATTGTAAGATTAATGATTATAGAATAAGTATTATTATTTGAGCAAATTTTCTTGAAATTCAGGCTTACATTTTATTTAAATTAAATCCACTCCTTTTATTTCGATCGTTTTTCTATTAGTGTATCGTAATTAGAATTAGTTTCGTTAAAGGAAAGAATCCTTTATTATTGGTTGCGTTTTCCCAATTACGACATTTATATTAATTACCTAATAAAAAATTAATAAATTAATTGACATATTAACATTAGGAGGCTATTATTATACACTAATCATATACGCTCCAATTTATTATTTTAGTTTATCGCTATTTGAGTTACATAAATTGTGTGAAATAATTGTGTAATTATTATAAATGTGTCGCATTTTGCATGTAATATTTTTAGCAATTAATGTATTTTAATTACACGTTATGTTTAAATGTGCCTAAAAAGAATTGATTATAAAATATAAGATATAAAATATAATAAATATAAAATTATATTATAATTAACACATTTTTATAATAACATTCCTTTTTATTTATATTAATAAAAAGTAAAATGTAATATTGTATTTAATGATTTAAAATTTTAATAAATTGTAGTATCATAATGCTAATTTATTTAAAAAAAAAAAAAACAACAAATTGTTTAAAAGAATAAAGAGTATTTTATACAATTTTGTATAAGTCATGTTACTGTTAGCTTTTGGCAGTTTATATTAAATGTTGTCGATAAAATAAATTTAACATCTTAAATTATGTGTATTAACTATAAATAGTTATTTATGTATATTAAAAATAAATAATATATAATTGTAATATTATTTGCATTACTAAGAATAGTATATGAAATGAAATTATTATATTTGGATTATAAATTATAGAATGTATTTTATTGACAATTATAATTAAAATTTACATTTATTTTTATTTGAATTTGTATGTACAAATGTATTCGTGCAAATATTTTATTATAATTCTCAAAATTTACATCTAAGTACGAATGAAATATGCAAATAATTTTTGGGATAAAAAACAGTGTTTGATGAAAGAAGATAAAATAAAATTTTACGATTAAAGACGAATTGAATTTGATTTTCGCTATTTAATAATTATAATCATAACGATTTACTGAAATAAAAATAGTTATTTATATAGTAAAATTATCAATTTAATTAAAAATACTCATTTTTTATCGATTGAAAAACAATAAAATTTGAAAAACCATTAACATTCGATTATGATATTCTACGGAGTTTGAAGTTTTAAACAAACATGATTTAATACTATGATCATGTGTACCAGTTTATTGAAATTATTATCTTGTTTTGTTTATTTTTTCGTTTGTAATAAAATATATTTCACATAATTTTAAATTTGTCAATTTTATTAATACCTTTTAATTTATTAATAATTATATTAAGAAATTATTTTCCATGTCTGCAGTTGAATTAATACATCAATTGTTTTATAGAGTTTTAACTTGTTTAAAGCTTTTCAATATAATTTAAAAAATTATTATATTTGTGCCGCTTAATACAGTTGCGATAGAATATAAATAATCGCGTACAAATTATTTGAGTAAATTTATTACAGTGACAAAAAAAAAAATTGCTCTGATTAACTGTCAATTAAGAAGGACAATATCTTTCTCTGAATTGATTTACTTGATAATTTATAAAGAGTTAAAGAATCATATCTGTAATTATCATACTTCTCATTATCTTATAATTGTGTACATAAATAAAGAAAGGTACATTTTTCAATAATCCAGATAATCCAATAACCCGCTTACTTATACAAATATCAAGTTTACAAAAATATTTTTCTCATAATATGAATACAAGTACAGTTATATCAATAATTAAAAGGTTTTATTTTGTTTTACATTGTGTTTCAAATAACGGAAGTAAGCTATTTAAACGGCCGTACAAAAGTTAATGCAATGTAAAGAAAATTGCGTGCAGTGCAAAATTTGTACCTACATAAACTCCGATCAACCTCTGTATAAAGTAGTTGAGAAAAAAATAATGACGATGAACCATTCCCAGGATATTAATAAATATGAGAATGAAAAGGAAAAACGATGCTGGCCGTCATTTCTTCGAGAAAGAAAAAAGAAGAAGAAGAAGATGAGGCGGATGTACGTATGAGTCAGGGGCATGAGATTCTGCGTAAGATCTCACAAAACTTGTCGAGTATAAATCTGGAAGAGCCATCACCTTATATTTACGTAAATTAATCAAGGATACATCGCGGTTGTTATTCAGTGCTTACATATACTGAGCTTGTAAAAGAATATTTAACATTTTACATTATTTGCGGTTATTATAATATGTGAAGTCTTTGTGTAATGTCGCCTTTGCTATTGTATTATCTTAAGAAAATACGAACAATCCAACGTTAAATGAAGCCTACAATTTTAAGATATATATTACAGCATATCCCTGGCATATTAAGAAGTGTATCTTGTCCCTCTAAAATTAAAAGTGGTTTTCATTAATTGAGTTTGATAGAATACACTTTATTTCAATGAAGCACCAATAAAACTAATGGGTATTAGAAAAATCAAATCAAATTATGAAATGTAATATCAAATCAATTCATAATATAATATAAAAATTCACATACAAACATATTTATTTATATTGTCAAATTCAATGACAAAACTTATTTTAATATTAAAATTCTATGAAAATTTTTATTTCAAAGCATTTTTACATGGCGACATTATTGTCTCTATTGGAATTTATTATTTTGTTTCTAAATACATTAACTGCGAATTTTTTAGAATGGAAGTCGGTTTCTTAGCTTGTAAAATTTATTTATGAAAATAATTAAAAATCATTTTTCAGCCAATTAATCAATAATTATTTATCAACTAAATGTGCATGAGAATATTATTAAAAAATTGATAAACTTATCGATAAACATTCATAGATATAAAATGTACTTATCGAAAATATTCAAATCGGCCTCTCACTATCTTTTATATAATTATTTACATTTAATTAAATATATTTCGACACCATTAAAAAAAAAGTATATGTGTGTGTGTGTTTTGTGTGTGCGCGCGCGCGTGCGTGCGCGACTTTAAAATGTATTGAATCACTTTTGCAGTTTACAATCACACTGTATAAATATAACACATTAATACATTGACACAGGAAAGTTTATAATAGATTACTGACTAAACAACTTGTACTTATTATGTTTTAGTAAGTTTATATCGTCAACACTTTGAACTTTCAGTTGAATAATTGTTATAAGCATCAATAAATTAATTATTTAATATGCGTAGCATTATACCACAGGCTTCTATGTACCATGTACGAGCATTTTTAATTATAAATGTTGTTAATATCTCTTAAACATTGACTTCTCATCAAATAGCCATAAAAGAGACATTAAACCGCGCGTACGTGCGCATGCGCGTACACGTACGTTTGAATATTTAACGATTAGTTTTACATGGAACATTGGCGGGATAAAATAATGAATGATTATTGATTGTATACCTTAAGTATTAATGGAATGTCTAAGGAATGAAAATATCTGAATTATATATAATAAGCAGAATCAGACATTCCAATGAAACAAAGATTTATAATAGGATTAAATAAAAGGTGACACGATACGTGCGCTTGAAATGATAAAAGTGCAATAAAAAAAAAAATAAATCGGTGAAATAACTGCTAAGTCACATTGGCAGCATCAGAGAAAAAAGTACACTTAATTAAAGAAAGTATTGTATATTATTTGTATTTATTATAGTCTTGTGCATTATGTAAAAAAAAAAACATAAGTAATCAAACATACAATAATTGTACAAACTCGTAATTCTAAATAAAAATCATTTCAAATTATCGAATGACGATCGAATTTATTAAAAATTTGACAATATGTTTATTGGCTTAAATAAGCTCAATCTTAAAATTACAATAAACATGCATTCTCGTTCATTTAACAAATGAAAATTAAAATAAATTTTTCGTATATACAATAAATGTTTAATTAATTTGAAAGTTTGTTGTAACTAGAAAGTAAGTCTAGAGTGATTCGTTCTAATTTAATCTAATATTTTCAGGCAAAACTGCTAAGCACCGTCGTAATTCTAAAAGACATCAATTTATTACGAAACTATAGACATAAATAAAAATATTAGCATTAAAGTGTCAACGGCAATGATTGCTAACGACGTGGAAAATGTATCAACAACGTGGATTTACGCATAAACACAAGATGGCTTCTCTACTAGAGAATTCAAAACATTCGGAGGGTATTGGGAGGCAAGCGGCCTGCAATTCTCAGAGAATAAGTTCACGCGTAAGCGCTGCTAGTAAATATTGCAAACTGGCAACGCTGGCGAATTGTCACTCGTTTGCCGAAGATCTCCAATGAGCTCTTCCATTCTTCATTATTCGGATACGTTAGACGCCTTTTCTATACGACATTTCGCCAACGTTCTCTTGGCACTCCAATCGACTGGCATCGAATGTTAAATATAATGGAAGGTTTATTAATTGAGTGGCCGGAGTCGAGCTTTCTCACGACGAGCTGCCATGGAGATTTCAAATGCCAAAAAGTTTTTTTATGAAATTATTAGATGCCAGAGCATTTTTATTTTGCGTCTATTCATTTCTTTTGCACAATTAGTAGTTGTTAAATGCTCCATTCAAATACGTTTATGCAATGAAAAATGTTTGCTTATAATTTCCAATGCTATAACATTATCAATTGCAATAAAGTTAAGAACGGATTAACTTTTTTCTAAGATGTACTAAAAATTTATATTCGATAGATTGGTAATCTATTTAGTGATTGTAATTAACTTACTCCATCATAATATTTACATTATATTTGTAATACATGCATATAATTATCTGCTCTACGTCGAAATTGTTTAGTAAATCAATTATCATTATTATTATTTCCACTAATAATTGCATTTAATGCATTATGTTCGATTAATGTAAAATAATACATTATAGAATCATATATTTAATATATTATAGAGCACAGATAAAGGTCTTGACACTTGTTTGAATTCAAATTAATACTTTCCGATATCACCCAAAAGCATCAAATATTCACATACTAAAATAGAATTTCAATTTTTCCGAAAGAAAGTTCTAAAATATGCTTTCATATATTATTCCTTTTCTGCAATTTAAATTATAATCGTCGACTCTGTCAACACATAAATTTTGCTGTTTATATTGAACGGTTAAAAAACTTAGCTTTTAAGAAGCGTGGAAAAATTAATTTTTACACCACGACTTTTATCATCGTTGCAATGAATTTTAGAAAAAGTACTGGAATATTCGCATTGAAAGAGAAATTCATTATGATAAAGATGAGTTAATTAAGGTTTAGTTATTTTGTTAAATAGCTGTTTTAGTGGATCTAAAAATTTGTGAGCATAATTTATAGCATAACAATCAACTAAGATAATATGAAAAATATTGGATTAATAGATTTAACATATTAATGTAATGAGTTTATAAAATTAAACTTACATTTCAACATTAAAGCAATTATATTAAATTGATAAGCGTTTATCTCACTTTAAAACGGGATTTTTGTGATATAAAGATACAAAATTTTTAAATTTTGTGCGAATGTATTGAGTAGAGTTATAGCGCCAAAGTAGAATGAATATATGTAAATTTTATATATAAAATTTTCAGTAATTTGATCACTAATTTATAGATCGATTGACAATTTTTCTCTGATTTAATCCGAGCTCATTTTATAAATGTTATTGAGCACAATGCTGAAAGATAAGGAAGCTAAGCAATGATTTTACTGAATTGAACCATATATTATTTTACTTCTTACAACAGACGATGTGATATGACTATGACCTTGTATAAAAAATGATTTTATATCAAATTATAATTAACAAAGTTGATTAAAGTCGATCAATTATTATCATGTAGTTTAAAATCTACGTATCAAGCCAACTGGTATTAGTTTATGTATTGTGGTTCATGAATATAACCATTTACTTTAACCGGCAACAGGTTAGATTGTTACATCGGCGCAATCGTCAGTAATTCAAGCGAACGAACAACGAAAAAGGGCGGAAAAGATGAGGTTACTATCAACAAAACTTTCAAATCATTCATCAATATGATTATTCTAGAATACGTCTGGTATAAAAAATTATTCCCCAATTCTTTTATCGCAAAGCTTGTAGATAATACAGTTGGTAATATTGTCACATAATCTTTGTATTTTAAACATCAAAGCGGTGAAATATATAGATAAATATCACCATATGATTAGTACTAATGTTTTATGCATTTTCTGAAAAATATTTATGGCAAATTGACTAAGGAGTGTCAATATTATCAAAGGTTTAAAAATGCTCAGTTTTCAAAACTTAAGGTCGATAAATTTTTTTATTTACGTATAAATTATGAACTTATGAACTATGAAGAACTATCTTTTGTTACATAAAAATCTTTGCATTTCAGCGCACAATAGTCAACGATTTTTAATTATAACACTATATAATATATTAAACTAAAAATGATTTCCATAGTAATAAAAAAACTCCAGTTGTAAAATGAAATAAGATTTATATTATTTCTCTTATTTCCTTTTTACTTACATGTAACTAATAATAATAATAAATATTGAACTTTACGCAAATAATAAACCAAATGCTATTAATAATAATCATTTTAGTAAATATTCAACAAGTATTTGTGCTCGCATCATAGAATTTTTATTTACTTGTAAATAAATATTTTAATTTTACGTTTTAAATTTGATGTATTTTCATGATGTGGTCGATTTGACAAAAAGACACAAAGAATTGTATTATATAAATTGACAAACATACTTGATTATCTAAATTTAAAAGATATCAATTAGATTTTCTAATTAATTATATTTATTCATGGCCAAATCGTCCAAAAATTGCGATGTAATTTCGCTTTTTATTCGCTTTTCGAATTATCCTATAAATACGTTTTATAGTATACAAAGAACAAAATTATAATTAAATTTTCTAATATAATATAGTTAGATTTTGATATAATTTGTATTTCATTTTTATTTTTACTTCATTACATTACAGTATATCGGTATCTTTTACTCAACACATTAATAATATTTATTCTGAATATTTCTTTGACATACACTAACTACTTTGTGACTTAATTAATATTCCAATTTTTGCTTAGATTCCCCTATATTTCAGTTTAAAAATAAATTTTAATAATTGTTTTAAAATGCATGCTAAAGTGTTTCAAAAGCAATACTTAATTTTATTTTATTAATAACAATAAGGCTACTAATCATGTTATAAAATAATATTAATTAATACTAATAATTGACTTAAGATTTATGTATTAATTTACTTATTTAGAGAAAATCGACTCAAAGTACCCTAATCCATAACATACATCGATGAACCATAATACTTTTATGAAGATAATATACAATGAATTAGTCATTACGAGTTCAAATTTTCTGCACGCAATAAAATAAAAATAATCTAAGAATATTTAGCGATTTTATTTATATAACCATAGTCTAGGTGTCTAGTTACAAATAAGATATAAATCATTTCACGTTGGATTTCTATTATTATCATATCTAAGCCAAACCGAATGTTTACAATCCGTTATAATTTGAAAAAATGAATATTTGTAATTAAAAAATTGCGTTCAATATCTTGTAATTATTATTTGCAGCCCAGAATATTTTAATATATATGAATAATTGATTTTAATTTTACCTGATATTTAAAAATAGCACTAAGCAATTTGGAGATGAAATGCTTGCGGAATGTATAATAAATTTAAGATGTTTAGCCGGTACACTTATTATTAAAGCCACCCATATACATATACATACATACATATATATATATATATATATAAGTGGATGCTATTTTATACTTTAGAACATATTATATAATATGGGTTTGATAAAAAAAGGGAGTTAATCAAACAATTTGTTTACATAAAATTGTTAAATAAAAGTCATAGAAATAAATCAATCTTTTAAAATTTAAACTACATGTCTCGTGGAGTATTAATAAATTAAATTATTTTTGATTACTTTCTTCTCCTCGGAGAATCTAATAACTCGTTCGCATATCGAAACTCAATAATATAATCCGTTATTAAGACTACACTTATCAATCTAGACATTTTTAAAGGTTTTATCCACATGAACCCCTTTAAATTGCAAAACTTATTGCCTTGGTCAGTCTCTTTCATTGGCAGAAAAAATGATTGGACACGAGAGTACCATTTTTATGCTTAACCTTTATCTTAAATTCAAATGATTTAAAATTATTCAGCTTCAACCGCGGTTAAAACCGCCGAAGTACTGCATCGCACTGTGGATTTAATCTCTTGTCCACAAGCAACACTTAAGCTCTGCCGTAAAATTTAACCCTAAATGTCGCCTCGGTCTCCTCTCGTACCTCACTCAACACCTGGCTTTTCGCGATAAGTAAAATACACGCGTAGACGCACATCGAAAAATGAGAACCTGATAAGGTCCAAATTTCCGCCGCGACAAGAGCTCGTGCGCGACATCAGCATCGAGGCGATAAAATAGGGGACGATGATCCCATGCCTACGACGTACTACAACGTTGAACAATGCGCGAAATGCGTAAGTGCGATGAACCTGTTTTGCGTGTGCGTGTATCCTTCGCGTGGAATGAAGGGGGCAGGGAGGGGGAGGGGGAGGGAGGGGGAGGGGAGTCTAAATGCGAGAGAGGATAATTGAAAATGAGTGCCTGCGGCAAGACACCGGTTTCACAGATCATAAACGCAAGAAGGTAAAAAAATATAGTCGGATATTATCGTTAATATCTCCATACTTCTCAACTTATCGAAATATTTCATTGCTTTGCTTTTATGATTTATACGGATTTCGCCATAATTAATTGAGGATTTTCGTCTGACAATACGGTACTTGCCACAAACATTTATGAAAACACTTGATAATTATTGTAGGCTCGATTAAAATAATTATATTCTAATGTGATAATAGGTAAGCTGTATCCTTCTTTTAAAAGTACACCTTATATAATTAGAACAGAATATCAATGATAACAAATAATCAATAACAGTTTTGCACATTAAGATTAATATTATTCTCAAGTTGATTGTACATGAATGTGTTTGAATTTATAAAACAATTATCGCTCAGTACTTAATAATTTTGTATAAATTACCAAGGCGCTAAATATATGAAATGCATATATTAATTCAATTATAATACTTGTATAAACAAGCTGGTTTTAATATTAAATTAGAAATATCTGATTTTTAGATTTTTAAAATGCATAAATAATTAATTATGAATTTTATTATTTTCACAACTGGATGATAAAGTAATTTTCTCTATAATGTTTCCACTCTTCATTCAAGTAATGCATATTCGTAGTTTACTTACTTGTGTGATTGTTGACTAGTGGATACATCAATTTTTTGCAAACTTAAAAAAAAAAGAAAAATATCGGTTGCTGCCAAGCTGTCTCGTGCCTTATCCTTTGTATGCACCGACACATTCCCGCTTTTTTCATCTGTTGATTCACACTTACTTGGATGGACTTGTACATTATCACTGATATTTTCAAGCAGAAAATACTGTCATAACATGAATTTAAAAAAAGAATATCGTGATAAATGATAAAAAGGTATGGTCTTATTTAAGGAAAACTATTTTTTTTTAAAGAATATGTTAGGGCATATATTTCCAATGTTCATGTGCTTGTTTATTTAAAAAATATATTTATTATTTTAAATTATCTTCTAAATTATCAGGACTGTCATTTATGCTGTTGGAAATTGAAAATATTAAAAATTAATTCACACGAGAAGCTTTTTACACAATGAGATTTATTTTATAAAGTTAATATTTATCTGATATGCTCATAATATCTCAATTAAGATAATTTCTTATTCTATAATCGAAGTATTATAATTTATGCATAACGCTTCCCTTAGTTGTTATTATTAAAATCATAGATATAACGAAAGCTTTTTCTTATGCTCATTGAAAGTAATTAATATACACGGAAATTAATCATTTTAACACCATCAAGTAATGTGCACTTTAGGATGGTAGTTCAATATACTTTTTTAAATACCCATTACAATGTTTATATTAATTATATCATTATATTCTTATATTTATATATTTCTAAACCTCTGAAGTTTTCATTCATAGATACGAGATTTTTATCGTTTATATTAATTTAAAACTAAAGTTTACGAATTGATGTAAGTAAATAATAAATTGATGTAAGCGATGAGAATAGTCAATTCTAATGCTACGATATAATATCTAAATTAGAGCTTCAAAATCAAAATTGTTACATATTAGAAAAAAGTATAAAACTTGTATTGTAAATGTAGCTTCTCGGATGTGCGAAAATTGATTTTCATCGACAAAAGTATCATTATTCATGCCGTACAAAATATATATATAAAAGTGCATGTGGGTGTACACCACGTTTATTTCAATATATGTATGAATCATATGAAATAAATTAATTTTACTCTTTCGGAGATCTTCAAGGTATGTAAATATAGTCTAAATTACTTTAGCGGTCGTGCATTGTTAGGCTGATTGATTTTTTGAAATAAAAAATTATGCAAATGCTTATTATTCTAATTAATTATTTACTTAATTATTGATATGATCTGGCATATATTGCTTTTTTTTTGTGATCTTAATTTCTTAAGTAATGGTTTCAAATAATAAGAACAGAAGGATTTGAGTAAAGAATAAATTATATCAGGATTGTATTGATCGTACAGATTAAAATATCAGTTAAAATTATTGTTCTATAATGTTGGACTGTACATTAGTGGTAAATATAATTTTAGATGTTTCACTTCCACGATGAAGAAATATTTAGCGAAATACCCCGAGTGCTAATTGCTAATTGTTGGTACGCGGTGCTAAATGTAAGAGTACATAAATTTAAAGCGTAAAATGATCATGTGATGTTTTTCTGGGGACGACGACATTTGGGTTGTTGGATCTTAAAAGTCTACGGCGCGTGATCAGTTTTAGTTGAGAAAGTATTTTTGTGGATTTGGTGCGCTCAAGACTTTTGCTTATTAAGCACGAGTAGCTAAATTGACGAGAAAAAGAAACCTCAGAAGCTCAGTAATATAATTGAAATTGCTAATTATTTATTCGACATTTGTCTATTAAAAATGTCAAATGTTTAATACTACAAATCTATCTATTAATCACGTAAAGACTAACTAATTGGGTGAAATGAGTATGGTATATAACTAGTTGAGAATTCAAGGTCTAAACTTCTGTAAAAAGCTATACTATATAATGCCGAGTTTGATTATTTAATTTTATTAAATTTATTTTGAAGAATATGAAATAAAGAAAATATATGACTCAAAAGTGAAATAAAAAATTCTGTTTATTCATTTCGAAAATATCATTTGAAACTAACTAAGGAAATAAGCGTATAATTTTTCAATTATGTATGTTGATAAAAAAAAAAGTGGCGAAATTATTTTATATTAAAACGTGATGCATTTATTCCTAAAGATTTTTCATTTTTTATCTAAACATTTTATTATAAATAATTAGAGGCAGAAAATAAGAAATCATAAAAATTATTGATATTTAAATTATTGGCTTAGTTGAATCGCGTAGTTTTCCTGAAAATGTGGACCAATCATAAGGAAATAAATAACAGATATGATTGGTATTGCCAAATACATATATCATTAATTGTATTAGCGGTTCGCAACATTAATTGATAAAAAAAATTTAAAACAATATCGTGTAATGGTAAAATATAATATAAAACTACTTAATTAATTATGATGAGCAATGATTTCGAATAATTATTAAATTTAATAAATTCCAGTCATTGTTTAGCAATTTAATTATTATCTTAAATTTAGGAAAATTACCCGATACTTAACGTGTGGCCTTTAAATTATTAATGCAAAATTCTTATAAACGGTCAAGATTGCATCACTGTCATACTTCTTTAGTAGAACATTTTACAAGCGTATTAATTTACAAGACTTTAGAATATTTGATAAGAATATTAATTTATAAGATGACGAAATATATCGATTTTCATTATTGAATAAAACTTGTAAATAAGTTATTTTTTATTGTTTAGAATTATTATCAGTACGTTGAATATTTTAAGGAACAAAGAGGAGTATTGAAACGAGTGGTAAGTGAATATTATTAGCGTTTAAGAGTATCTTATACATGTAATTAAAATTAAACATAATTCAATAAACTTTTATTATTAATAATTTATATTAATTGGATAATAAATTGGATATGGTACACATATTCTGGGCTATTAATTAAATAATGTTTTTTGAAAACAGTACATCCTATGATACGAGTATGGTACGAGTCACTGAAGTTACAACAATTAAAACTATTCTTAAATGGTAATATATGTAACAAAACAATAGCTTTGCTTAATATGTTCAAGTAACTTTTCCAGTAGCAGTAGAAACAAATGCTTAAAGTCCCTTATAAAACCACAATTAAGTAAGTAAAATTATGAAAAATTCGATTACAACTGCTAATTAGATACTGCATACATTAATTTAATAAGAAATGAATAGAATTGTGCTCGTGAATACTAGATATTTCAATAAGCGATGGTAAAGTTTGGTTAATCTTATTTGGCATTCATCTCTTATAATCACAGATACCATCTTCGTATTAATAAAGTCGAAGTGTCATAAACACAATGAGAATCTTGCTCGCTTATGACGCAATCAACAATAGATTCCGGCACTTCCGTCCGCAAAATTATAAGATTAACATCGTGTCGGGTCCTTGGATTCACACTATCGTCACATTTTTATTCAAGAGATCCCGACACTCGGTGCTGGTGGTGGTCGGTCTGCTCCATCAAAGACTGAATTCCAAAGGCAATAGCTACGCAACGAGGTGCCCCGATCGTAAGTGGCCACGAATAAAAGAGCGAGCAGTTGGTTGTGCGTGATCCAGAGATCCAGCAATCGCCAGCTAATAGCCGCTTATCGTTGCTGGACATTGGCGAGCGCTGCTGCTCGGTCGTCCGGGGCGTAGTCTCGGGTTTTTGCTTCCTAGACCTCGCCGGCTGGAGCGTGGGCGGACTGGAGATGGATCTGCCGCATGCCGGATCCTCCACTTCAATTATGTCGCTTTTGTACGAGTGGGAACCGGTTCCCATGGCGAGTAGTCGCACCGACAATGTAACCGCCGAGGCAGAGGGCTTCGATGGTGGCAGTTGTACGACTGCGCTTTTCTATGACTCCGGAGTCCTGGAGTTTATTATCCTGTGAATGATGGGCGTCTGATTAATTGGGTCGCAGACGATCCTCGAGGCATTCAAATATCGGATGAGGGTCGATCGATGATGACTGCTTCCTTGACTTTTCCGTCAGGCCCCTTTCTTTTCTTTCGGCGACGCCTATTGTTTTATTTTGAGAGACAGACTAAGACAGCATTTTACAGCTATGTCTTTCTAAATAATTTGGGAGTAATTGACAAAAGTTGGTGCACCAAGTACATTGGAATAAAAATAATTGTTCGTTGCTGTTGTTATTGCATTGTTTATAATGTCATTGCTTATTTGGAGTTTTAACACTGGTAAATGTGGCTTTTGGTATATCATTAGAATAAATTAATATGAAAAATTCAGGAATGTGCTTTAAAGTGCTGTTTCATAAGTTGACACACACACACACACACACACACACACAAACGCGGACACACACACACACACACACAAATAATTCGATTTTGGTTTTACGGATTTGGTTACTAAATACTTTTACCGATTTTTATAATTAATACGAAATTTGAAATCCGTATTTAGATAAACTTTATAAAATAAATATACTACCAGATACTAAAGATCAAAGATTTCGTTTTCATAATATAATTTTGCTATTATCAAAATAATGCAATTCTGTAATGCTAATCTAATATTATGCTAAAGTAGATGTTTATTTGAAAAATTTCTTTACACATTAGATAAATACTTTCAATTAAGCTTTAAACTTCAGTTAAGATACGATTGAAATACGTTGAGAATCATTGTGTATAGATAATATTTTCTTTGTCCATTCGACATTTTTAAAATAACAAATATTTTAATAAGAAATATCAAAATTAAACAAACAAAGTCGAAAATTATATCCATCTTTTTAGTGTTAAATAAACAGGATAAAGAAAAGTTATACATTTGACAAATGCTGGATTTCCAATTAAATTTACGTTTAAATAGATTTAACTGAACATTACTGTTGAAAGTTACATTTAAAAATAATAGAAAAAATATTTATAATAAGTATTTAAAAATTCTAAACTTATTAGATATTATTCTCTCATATCATATAATTTTTGTGCAAACTGTGACATGTTATTTATGCACATTTTTAAAATTCTCATTATTAACTTTAATAGTCTTACTAGTGATTAATTTTTTATATTAGAACTTTACGGAGTATTAACCAACAAATTTTTTCACTATATTTAAAGTGTATTTTCGAAGGATATATTTTAGTGTGTGCAAATAAATACTGTTTGATATATTATATTCACATGGATAATAAATTATTACTAATGTTAAATTTAAATATACAGAAATTATTCTTCACTATGATCAGATAGTTGTCAGACCATTTTCATCTTATTATTATACAATGTGTCCTACTGTTTTATAAACAGTGACAATTTATTGAACATCAATTGCAATATAATTTATAGTATAATTTATATTGTTTATAGTACTGTTACTGGTTGATTTTTATCTCTGAGTATATCACAAATCATTTCTAACGAAATAGATTAAAGAAAGAAACTGTATATTGAAACAATAGTAACCACATCGACAAAGAAAATTTAATCTAATGAAATCGAATGATATATAAATTTATGAGGATTCATTACCGTAAGAAGAAAATGATGTAAGATAACCGAAAGAAAAATCCTTTATAAGGTGAAAGTATTGAAAACTGACGATTTTAAATATATTTCTATGCATTTAAAACTTTTGCGTGTCAATAACTATAATGTTGCAGGACTTGAGTTAATACATCGAATATTTGCCAATATTTGTCTCGTTTTATTAAATTCTTCATAACGAGTATTGAATATCAAATTGAAATTACTGATAATTGGTATATTGAGGATTTTTGTAAATTAAAAATACAGCAAATAATTCACTTTCAGGGAGACTCGGAAGTAGCGTCGAGTTCCATTGTCTTAAATTATTTTCATAATAATGTCCTTTACATATATTTATTATTAACTTCTATAATGCCTTTAATTCGCAAAACATGCTTCTCTGCACGCATCGCGTTATTTATGATTTTACGATAAGCAAGACATCGAGTCTGTTATGTAATCGATGGTAAAAGTGAGGTGGCCGACGCTTAAGTTGACAGTTAAGTTTCCGGTTTCGGAGTACGTATATACGTATACCATTGGCGATATATATATTTTTTTCTGCTTATTCAGTCAGCACTACATGCAATGGCGTCAGCTTAATTCTCACAGTAGCCATTTACGCATCTTTTGATAATTTGCAGTGCTTGTATAGCAGGCTCGAGGTGCTGGCTTATGGGAATAGAGAGTCACATGCGAGCGCTCGATTACTTTGCAAATTAACGTCGCTTTAGAATCCAAAAGCAAACAGACTGCGCGTGCTCGAGGATGTTCGACCTCAACTGAAAACAGTCAGTTGATTAGAGTAGGGAGACGAGCACATACACGAGCTAACACTTATAGTAGTATTAGCTTACAATAATGTAAGACTTACCAGACATTTGCAGACAAACTGTCATTTGAAGTGTTTTTTTTTTAAATATTTTCATATTATAAGATTTATAAATTATTATAAAAGTAACTTTTGCCTATTATTCCGATTAAGCTCGGAATTTTTTTAATAAATGTAACGTCTATTAATAAAGTACTCGATCAATTGTTTGGTTACCTAGTCATAATTTATAATCATCTGTGTATCTATTTTTCTTATTTGAGAAGGAATTTGGTTTAAAATAGATTTCCATTGTCGTACAATGAATCTTGTAACTTATTTTATTTAATCATTTTTATTTTTAAATATTAGTAATTCATATTTTCACTAGATTAGACAAACTATATTTACACACACACACATATATATATATATAAATCATAATATATTTGTTGGTATTTATTGTATATATTGCATATACGTTCTCGTTTTTATTATTCTTTTTTTTACGAAATAATTTATCTTTTATTTGCAACTCAGTTACGAGTGATGTAGAAATATGCGATTGTGTGAATAAAATACTTGAAAAGAATTTATCATTTGTTTTTTTATTACTTTAAAATAAATTTTTTTTCTAATCTTGAAAACATATCACTTAGCTTTTCATAATCATTGAAAGTTATCAGCATAATGCATTTAATCAGTACACATAGTGTTTTATAATTTCTATATTATGTAATGTCATTTTTATATAATTTAAATTAATTTAGAATATTCGATGATTTTTTTTAAATGATAATATCTATTATTCATATCGAATTATTTTATTATTCATCGAATTTATATAATAAATGATCTTAAAAAAATTATGATAATTTTAATAGTTTTTTTTTATGTAGGTTACAGCTATGTACAAGACAATGTTTGTATCGAATTTATAATCTAAGATGAATTAATTATTGTTATCAACGGTTTTACAATGCTTTATGTTGTTATTTAAATTTAGAAAACAATTGCGACTAGCTCTATTAGATTCAGAATAATTTCATTCTTTCGTTTATAAATTACGTATTTTAATTTCAAATCGTATTTTCGCGAATATCACGAATTTTCAATTTTCATTTATTTTAGTATATTAATATTAATAATATATTACACTTTTTAATAGATTGCATTTTAGAAAGAAAGAATAAATTTAATAAAAATATTTAATACATACAAATATATAAATTGTAAATTAATATGAATAATATGGATTTTTACATTAATTTTTATAATTTAAAAACTTAGTAGTTGCTTTTGCAAATATAGTGATTTGTCCATTAATTTTTTATACAAAAACTGCTTTATTTGGTTGTTTACTTTAATCATTTTATTTTACGTCGATTTTCATTTCAGTAATTGAAATTTTTATCAAGTAATATTTCTTATTTTTAATTTATTAGTTTACGAGTGTCTCTTTTGTTTTAGATGTAATTAGATTTATGGCTATCTGTTGTACTTAATTGTATGCACAATACAATAATAAGTTTAAAAGGCTTATAATGTATTAAAAATATTAATGATTCATAATTTCCATACAATTGACATATACATTAATAGAAATTAATTATATTAGATGTTTATGAGAAACTCTTAATTATCTGTAAATGTTATTGATGCAAAATGAATAAATCTTTAATAAAATAGAAATGTAGGTGCTATATAGATGCTACAATCAATTATATTTAATGAAATATACATTTTAAGACATTTAAGACTAAAGTATTTATAGAAAGCAATTTGTTGTGTTATTTCTTATAGAGAAAGTATAATTTCAAAATCCTAGAATGCTAATGATGCTAATAGTGTATAATGGTGATGAGGAGATATTAATTAAAAAATTCGCTAACATTTATGTATACACGTATTTGTGATATTATTATATCAATAATTTATTTAGTATCGTTATTATTTTCAGATTTAAATAATCGAGATTTTTTAATTTGAATGTAATGAAAATACTTTAATTATTTAATTATTAATATATTTTTAACATAAACAAACCATTAACAGACATCTGCGGAATCGAAAATTTTGTGTTGTTTATTTTGATTTAATATTTTAATCTGAAATTATAATTCATCATTATTTAATCATTAATAAAGCAGATCTTTGTATTAAAATATCTTATTTCTACAATAAATTTCGGAATAATTTTAGTCAACATTCTAATATACAGAATTACAATTAATTCATTTTTATAATTTAAGGCAATATTTACATTAATATTACGAATAACTTGTAATTATAAATAACTTAAAATAACTTGTATTATAATTGCGCTTCATTTAATGGAGAAATTTAATATTAGCTATTATTGTACTATTATAAGCTTCTATTATATTAGCAAATCTTCGCTTTCTCTTTGTAATTTTATTTGTTCTACATTATCAATTTAATCGTTAATCTTAACGTTATAAATACAGGTAATATAAGCTGATTTTTCAATATGAAATTCAATTGTGTTTTTTTAATATTAAGTTTATTGTTAATTCATCATTTAGTACTTATGGGATATAATTTTGTAAATCGGCTCTTACATCCGCAGCAAAACTATTACGTATTAAATTAGAATATAAATGTTGCTCTAGTGGTTGAAAAGAATCTGTGATTTTTATGTCATCGAGTTATATCTCGAGCTTATCATCAGACTGCACATTCCAACTGCGCAAAGACAACGTTGTAATAAGAGATAATAGAAAAATGATTCTGCACGTGCCGTCGATGAGAATTATATCCCTTCCTTATCTTGAATCAACCTCGACTTATTTTTTATTTACCGATTAATAATTTATTTATAATTGGTCTAATAGAGAAGTCTAGCCCTAAAGTTATTATTGCTAGCAGTTAAATTGAATTAAAGTGACGATGATAAAATTTCAATTCAAAATACAAATAATCGAATAGAATAAAATGAAGTTAATACAATTAAATTGATAATTAAATTAAATTAAGTGTGTTTGTTATTTGTTTATTATGTACTATCTGTTTTTACTTTCGTAAATGAAAAAATTAACAGAGCTTTTCGTATTGTAACGAGATACATTGGAATTGAATGTTTTTGACACGTTTTTTCGATAAAATAAATATGAATGAAAGGTGAGCGGAGATAACAGTATATACATACAATTACGAAATTCTTAATTATAATTTTAATGTAGTTGAAGCGATTGAAGGCTGCAACAAAACACGTAACAGTAAATCAGTGTCCACTTACAATATATGACTCCTGATAGATGAAATTAAATCAAGAGAGATTCAATAATATGACATTAAATTAATGCTTAAACGGCCTTAGTATATAGCAATCCGTGTATGAGAGAGCAAATCTAATCCCTAATGCTTTTTAAAGGCCTTAGATATCTCTTTGTAAATCTGTGAGTACTAACTCTCCAACCACGATGACTACTACCATTACTGCTACTATTTAAACGATATTAGTCATTGATAGAACGACATTTGAGATTTTTCAACATTAATATTATATTATTGTGAATCTGTTTAAAGAATCGCTTCTATTCTAACGTTATAAATTAAATAGAAGAAAGAATTATTAGTTATAGAATCTAAGATTTCATATTGTCACTAGACGCTTGGAATATTTTCTACAATGGAGTTCTAGGTATTTGAGAGTGATGTTTGACAAGATCACGATCAACGAATACAAGAGGAAAGCGGCGAACAATACGGATAGAGTAACGTAGATACTAAAATAGATTGTGACCCAGGCAAACTACTACTCATGATCTTTCTTTCTCTTATTCGTATCGGCAAATCGCTAAATCTATTTTCGCATATGGAATGGAAGTTTGGGCCGATACACAGCATCACGAAATATATCGCTGAGGGACGGACTGCAGTGCAATGAGAAGCACTTTCGAGGATTGCATTTATCTAAAATCGAGTTTTCCAGTCCTTCTTGCACCGACACACATCTATTTTTAATACATTAACAATCGTCCAAAGAGTAAGCAAAATCAACATTATTATATAGTAACAGTATATAGTTGAGATGTGAAATTGTGATATTAGCGGAGAAGTAGTGAAATGGTAAGTTGACTGGATATATAGAAGAAACAGCATTAGTGTGCTGTAGAAAGCATTAATTTTCATATTAAATTCTGAGAATAACATATTTTGCGCTTAATTTTATAAAATAGTGAAAATGACGGTGCCTGGTAGTCCATAACTGTTGTGATGGCCCATCGATTAATATGTAACTTTTATTTAACTCGTTTCGAATATTTAGTTATAAATATTTCATTTGCTTCCTTAATGTATTATAATGTAGGAAATTCTTACCATGCATTTGAGTACTTTTCCTAATAGAATATTTGGCGAACTTACTGCAATGGAACTGAAATTAAGTCACATTCATACTGTAAACGATCACATCCTTATTAAAGCAAATATAATTTCAGCAAATAGATGCTTCAGTTAAATATTACTTAATAAAATTGTTTGTAGAGCTTTTTTTTTAAAAAAATAAATATGAAAAATTATATAGTAAGATTATATATATATATATATATATATGTATATTCATGTTTTATTTAACGATACTATGGATGTTATAAAGAAAATACACTCCTTGTATTTTGGCACATGTTAGCAAATAGCTCATATTTTATATTCCATAATGAAAATGTGTGGTCGAAATAATTATCAAAAATCAATAAATTATTAATTGTATTATTGTTAATTAATCATTATTGTTTTTAAATGAAAGAAACTTCGTCAAATTAGTAGATACAAAGTTGAGTTATTTAGATAAATATAGCAGCGCAAAAAATAAAATAAAATAATTAGGATAAAATAATTAATTTTAGTTTAAGAATTAAAAGTTTTAAATACTTTAAACATCAACAATTATTTAATAATTTAAAGGTTGCAAAAAATGTGATATTTTTATTACGTTATAATATCAAAATAATAATCTTTTTATTTATAGTGCTTCAAAATTCAATTTGCATAATTTAATTTGTATATTTTTTCCTGAATAGAACATTAAATAATATATTAATTTAAAATAAAAACGAATTTTTAATTAATGAGAATAACTATTGTCAAAAACATAAAAGATGAAATCACAATATAGTTATGAATATTGTCAGTATTCGCTTCTAAAATTATTCAAATGCTTTTAAATTTTTAATTTCTTATAATTGTTTCTTATTACATTTATAATTTTATTTGTACTTGTTACTTATAATCTCATGATAATTTAAATTTAAGTATTCTTGTATAATTTAATACAAATTTTTAAATTTACGAATTTCACAAAAATTCTCTATAATTTTCAAAATTATCAATTTTATTAAAGCATTTTTTGAAAAATAATTTTCAATACAAAATCGATAAATAATAATATATATTCTTGTAGATATGTAGAAAAAGCTAAATAGATAGATGTACAGAGAGAGAGAGAGTTAGGTATTAAGAATTTTCTATTTAATGGCTTTAGGATATTTCTCGTATCTATGACGAGTACTTTATAAAGTTACCTTAAAATGTTTTGAATCATAATCAGCCATTTATTTATTTTAGGAAAATACTTATTCTATAATTGCCAACAGCCTTTAATAATTTATAACAATCTTAGCTCCTTTTAGTGGTCAAACATATGTGCTAAGTGAATCTTAATTTTTTATTTACATAAGACAAAGAATTTTTTTTACAATCTTTTTATTAAGATATTTTTATTTTTAATTTTTTTTACGAGTACGTGCCTGTCAAGTATCTTCTACATTGTATGCTTAATTTTAGATTACTTTTTAAAATGTTTTTATGCAATATAAAACAAAATTTTTCAGGCTTCTCTGACAAATTCACCGAGTATCTTGACCGCATCGTCTCTATTAGTTAGGCGACAAATATAATTTACAGTTATTATTTAAAACAGCTCTACACATCTCCCCTCCAGTGACTAAGGGAAGGTTTAATTCAAAGTTTGCGCAGCCTTACTCACGATTAACTTAATATTGCAAAAGTGTGCGCCGCGGGACGAAATTCATAATTGAAAAGGGGAACATTCTCAGTTACCTACACTTTATACTCTCTTCTCAAGATTTCTTCACTTGTATTTTTCTTTTGTTTCTTCCTTGATAATACAGTATCAATTACTCTTATTACTCTGATACTCTAGTTTGCTATTTTAAGTCCCCATCCTCTTCCATTTATCTGCAACGGTATATATACCTTTTTATAAAGATAACAATTGTGATATAATGAATTTATTTCTTTATAAGCAATTCATACTTTAACAATAAAGAATAATAAATTTACTGTGTATTATTATCAAATTTCGTTAATAACAATAACTCAATGTGTATGCTTAATTTTCTAATAATAGAATTAATTAATAATCTATGACTAATGAAATTTATTATTCGTCCAAAAATAAATGGTTCATTTATAAATAATAAATAAATAAATAAATAAATAAATATATATATTTTTTAATATTCACTAAAATCTTATCGAATATTAATTTATATGGAAAAATATAAATATAAATTAGCAAAACACAATATATATATATATATATATATATATATATATATATATATGTAGATGAATATACGAAGTATTATGTAAGTATTAAAATTAATTTATACAAATAGTCTTCGTTTTATTATTAAATACTTTATTACACTTTTATTAATTATCATTTTTTATTCTTTTTTCTATTCCATTAATTCAGTTCTACATTTTCGGAATGTTATACTTTTAATTGGGGAAACGGAAAGTGAGGCCAGAATTTTAATGATGGACAGCACGCAAATATATCAAAGATTACAATTAAGCAAGCGATAAGTATATCAATATACATTTGTATAAAATAAAGAAATAATTGAATTTTGTAATAATAATTTATTATTATGTGATATTTATGATTCCTTGTAATTTATAGCTTTCGTGCTTGGGTTATTCGATAAGTATGCTATAATTTTTAATGAGATTTTAATTTATACGTTCTATAATATTTCAATTACCTAAACCACAATATCCAATACATTATGTGGAGTATCAAATTTATTAAAAAAATAACAATCAAAATAAATTTGAGTTATATCAATTGATTAATTTTACAATTGGACGAGTTACGAGGAATTACAAAGAGTCAATATAATATAATAATTCGTTAAAGATAATTGTTCAAGTATTGAAATTGGCTTTAAAAATCGTAAAAAATACGTCAGATAAATATAATGATGGATTAATTGGTACAATATATTGGATATTTTTGAATGAAATAATAGCTTTTGGAATATAAAATTTAGCATAAAAATAAGATAAAAATTAGTTTAAATTTAAAGTATATCTTTTTTTTTTTTTTAAAGAAAAGTTACGATTCCTCTTAATTTGAAATATTGACAAATTATTAAATATTTTAACACAAATAGCCATACACTTAAAATGAATATATATATATATATATATATATATATATATATATGGGGGACTTTGTCTCCAACTGCTCTCCGTCTTCCTGCCCATCTCGGAAGGGTCACCAGTGCAGAACAGTAGTGGTCTTATCATCGAGGAGTTCCATAGGCCAGCGTCTGGATTCATATCACAAGAAGCTTCGTCCAGACGGTGAGGAAGCTACTTGCATCCTTCCCATCCTGGATGGAGCTCCCAGGTGGAGCGCCAAAGTGATCAGCGCAAAAGTGGCAAATAGCACCAGGATTTCACGTCCTCGCGTAATACATGTACGATTGAGCCCAGTACCTCGTATCCCGGAAAGCTTTCCACATAAACTTTATTATCACGCGACGGCTCATCGACGCACAACATACATGTATTCCGGAGCCCGGTGACCACAATACCACCATAAGACCACGCGGCGACTCGTCTACTCGTAAATGAACAAACATTATTAGACCATCGCCGCCACTCTCTTTCGGACAATACAATTACATTTGAAATCACGCCAAAATTACAGACATTAAAGCAATGGGTGATCAAGTGCGAAAGTGCGGGATTATATTCTAACTCTAAGAAATCATAATAAAGAATCACACCTCGCGTAACGTGTAAGTGCGACAATTCACAAAGTGTATAAGCAATCGGAGGTGCGCGTCTCGTTAAGGTAGCCGCACCTTCACCGTGTCTTATCAACGATAGTAATATTACTAATATTAATAAATGCGCCCTTTCATCATAATAATACTAGTTCAATAAAGACAATATTTTTGATCGGTATTTCAGATGCCTTTTCAGCCTACGATTTTTTAACTCAATGCTATCTCAATCCTTCCACTATCTGCTTCTCCCTCACACGATAGTTGGGGAGAATTAACACTCGGCCTCGCGCCCGGACATTAATATATAATTATGTTAATTACAATCAAGTACGTTCTTTTGGTCAATGAAATTATAATACAAATGGCACTTCAAAGAATATAAGCTTAAATATCATAAACTAAAGTACGGTTCAAATGATAAATATTTAAAAAAATTATTTCTAAACTTGCGCGGAAGTATTTACTTTCTGAGAATCATATTACCAAAGTTAAAAATAATGTTGCTAAATCGTAATTGCAAAATTGTGAAATTAATTAACGTCGAGTTTATATAGTCACAAAAAATTACCAACTCGTATAAATCTATTATCAAACACATCCAGCAATTGTCTATGTTGACAGTTGTATTCTACGGTGTAAGTAACGTAATTACCAATTATTCATTATTAATTTTATTTTTGTTTAAAGGGAACAAGATATAATGGGAGAAGAAGTTTTGATACTACTTTTTATAAGTATTTATGACAATTTTTATTTAATTTTATATAGTTTTTATGAGTTTATGTAATATTTATCGAAATAAATACAAAATGTTCATTAATTCGTACATATATACTTATAATGATATAAACTATAAGTCAATAGATGGATAAAACTTAAAATTACAAGTATTATGAATAGATAGAAAGCTGCATAATATAAAAATAAAATTATAATTGATTAGCCATAATACAATAATGCTAATAATATAAAATTCAAGGGATGATAAATAATTATTTACTATCACTAATAAACAATAAATATTTTTAAAATATTAAGAGTTTGTTTTTACGTATAGTAAGAATTTATGTATAGTAAGAAAAAATACTTCTGTATATTTATATATTTATATATTTATATATATTTATATATTTATATATTTATATATTTATATATATTTATATATTTATATATATTTATATATTTGTATATTTATATATATTTATATATTTAAATATTTATATATTTATACATCTAGTCTACTCATAATTTCCATTATTTTTTCTAAATACGAAAAAATTTTAATTTGATGAACTTGAATTTTTGTAAAATATATATAATTAACCGTGCTATAATAATAAAATGAATGTAATTAGAATTTTGTTATAGTTTATGACATTTTTATTGAAGCTCACAGTGACTGCATTTATATTTATATTTTATTTATATTTTATTACATATTGCATTTCTTGTGTCATCGTCTATTATATCATTTATTATATTGGGGTAGTAATATTTAAGTACTTATTAAATAAATAAATCCATCGTATCGTAAAAATTTTAATATATTATTCATGTTTACTACTCGAAATTTTATCGCGGTATTTATTATTAGAAAAGTTCAATTCGTGTGGTTTTCTTTGCAAAAAATTGATAAAAATCTACGTACATATGATATGGTATATAAAATCATAAAAGAATAATGGAAAAATATCTTTCTCGTTAATCATCTCAATTTTTTGGATTTGAGACGACTAATTCTTTTCACTTATGCTATTTAAATGAATTTATAAATATGACTACGTTTCCGCTACAATGTCATCTGTAAAAAAAAAAGATCAATTATAAGTATTATAATATATAAATTATAATATCTATTATATAAATTATAGTGTGTAATTTATATTTTTATTAATTAATAATTCATTAAGAAAATTATTACTACTGACAATTAATTAAAATAAATACATTAAAATAACATTTGTCTAGTATAAATAAAAAAAAAATGTTATTTAAAAATAATTACGTGCAGCAATAGTTACGGATGAAACAATGTATTTGTTGCATCTATTTATTAATTATAAAATTAATTTATTCTTTAGTAATGTCTATAATCAAACAAATATATTTCTTGCAATTGTGAAAAAAAATTGACTCATTACATTGTAAGAAGTATGTTTAATTATTTCATAATCAGAAGTGACTAAAAGCAATAACTTATTATTGATGAACTTTTTTTTATTCCAGGATAAACTTTTAACAATAAATTTTGCAAATCAATGACGGGTTGACTTTGTCGTTACGAGACAAAAAGTGATTTACTGAATTTTTAAAATTTTGAAAAAACATATTCGTTACATTTTATTTATTAGTTAAAAAGTAGATGATGAAATAAATAATGAGAGAAGTTTGAACAGGTTAATTAAATAATCAAATGCATTATATCATAATGATTAAGCAAATAGTTAAGTCTATTGAGTAATAGAAGTCTGTGGAAATAAATTAAATGTCTCAATCATTGCAATATTTATTATGCCTCAAATGTATACAAATCATGCAACGTCTATAAAAATGCAAAACATCTTCAACAAAGAAATCCAATGTGGAATTGAATATACAATATTAATAAAAAAAAAAAAATTAACTTGATATTAAATTGTTAATACTTTATAAAATCAATTAATATACGTAAAAATATAGAACACGCATGCTTAACTAATGTACTAAAGAATGTTTATTGACATTAACGAAACATAGAAAAAAAAGAAAGCAAAAAGAAATGTAAATAAATAAATAGATAAATCAAAAAATGAATATGTAAAAAGTAAATATATAAATAAATAATTAGGTAGAATAAATGATAAGCGTATAAATACATGATTATAAAATATATATACACTAGAATGTTAGTGAAGTAATAGAAGTAAAAATAATTTGCTGAAAGAAATAGCTGTAATTTGAATAAAAATAGTTAATTTAGATTTGACAACAAATAGACAATTGTGTATTATTTAGAAATGTTTTTATAAGAAAAATTGCATTTATAAGAAAAATAATGCAGAATATATATATATAGAACGCAAGTCTTTGGAAAGAATCCATTACCACCTTACATTACACGCTTAGAACAATGTAAATTATATTGAAAGTTGTTAATACAAACGTTTTGTTTGTATAAAATTTAAGTTTTTCAATACTTCATATCTCGTTGGCTCAATGACATGGATAATTCGATAAGATTATAAAAATTATTGTATAAGGATTGTTGTGGATAAAATCTGTCTCTTTATTGCAATTATTTATGAAAATTGGAGTTGAGATTTTGTAATTGTCACGTAAGAAGTGTATAATAATTACAGTAGTAATGAATAATATTGATTGGGCGAATGAATTCGTCATTGTGGATGGATGACTAGCCGTGAAAGTACCAAATGCTGCAGGAGAATTGCTTGGGACGTGCAATGACAGAAGGCTAAACTATATGGAATGCAGATAAAAAGAGACAGACTGTGTATGCGTTAAGAGGAGAGCGAGATGCGCTAGGAGATCGAGTTTAATATTCGAGTCTTGTTACGCGATCGTTAAGCTATCAAATTGAAAAATTAATTTATCCATATCGCTTATTATAATTTACAATTCATTTGCAGCGCGCGAGTCCTCTAATTTATTGTCACAGTCTGACTGCACTGACGAATGGAATATCTTGTGCTTTTAATTTATGCATTTAATTGGCGCCGGGATATCGATCAAGTGATTGTTACTTAAAAATTAAAAGATTCCTTAATCGATAATCTTACGGATATTTCAGGTGCGGCCACTTGAACGGAGGGAGATTTTTTTTTATTTTTGAATTATCACCAAAGTTAATATGAAGCCTATGGGAGAGAGAGAGGGAGAGAGAGAAGTATGTCAATATGAAATGTTAAATCCTGACGGGTAAACAGTCACTCACCTTTCTGCCATCTCTTTAAAGAGTTGAAGAACGAGAGTGTCAATATGAGCGAATACGTTGAGCTGTCTTGAAGAAAAAAGGAAGAAAAAAAAAACCGCAAACTGAGCTATTTTTAAGGAGGACAGAAAAACATGATCTTACTACTGGCAATTAGTTTGGCAATTGTCGAGGGAATTTTGATTTCTCCAACTCTTAACGATTTGCCGATAAAAAATAATCATAGAATTTTGCATATTTGCTTTTAATTTTTTTTAACGTAATTTTTCGAACCATTTCAAATGGTCGCTTGTCGATTGTGGATTTGAGATATTTTTAAATTTAGAATACGTTCCAATTTCATTTTAAATTAGCTTCGAGTGAACGGATCTTAACAAGCCGATTCATTTGTAAGAAAAGCATTGAAATGTCAGATCAAATGATGGCCGAAACTTAATATTCATCGGTCATAAATATTCAGTTAGTGAAGCGTCTCTATTGAAATACTTGTAGACGACGATAAATGTCGCTAAATTTGGAAGATCATTGTGAATCTGTGAACCGCTCGATCCTCTAGTGATCATTAATTGCCCCAGCAAATGCAATTCTTTAGCCCAATAGCAATGCAAATCTAATAAATGCCAGAGTAATACGTAAATAAAGATGAATTTCTCTGGCGAATATTTTCCAAATTCAACAAATTTTCCCAACTTACAATTGGAACATTAATTAATAACCAAATTTTGAACGAATGCCCTCTTACGTACAGTCTAATGATGATTCAAGCGAAACGTTTGAATTCTTCTTCGAATAATGCACGATAATATTTAATAGTACAAGTATGCTTATTGAAAAAATTTATGTTACAATTTAAAAATGCCTGTACTTCTATTACGCGCAATATAAATATGCCATCAAGAATATAATGAGAATTTGTCACGTCGATGAATCCTCATGTAAATTCAAATGTCCGTTGCACTCGTAGAAATGGTAATTTGGACAATAGAATATACATTGCTTTTCAGGCTTTACGGAACGAAAGTTTTTGCGCGCATTTTCGCACGCTAATGTGCGATTATTGCGATGCAATTATTATTGTTTCGAGTGTCAGGCTTAGAGTCTTCTGCATGTCTTCTGAAAGCTACTTATTATTGAATAAGCTCGGCTAAAGTTCGGCAGGTGGTGTTCAACTTACGAAACGACGAGGGACTTTTAAGAGCTTAGGTCATAATAAAAACGTAACCTCTTTCTTACTTTTCCACAATAACATCCGCTCCTTCGCTTTGTTTCTCCTTCCTTTGTGTGCATCTGGGCTGGGCGCGCGAAATTCCAGCTTCTCGCCTCCCAAGCACCAAGAAAGTATCTCGGCCAACTCCCGGTTGGTGTCTGGGACGCGAGGGAGGGAGGGGGGGGGGAATGAGATGCTCTTTTGTCACGGGCATTACACATTAGTTTGCCTCGTACTCGCAACGTCAACGTGAGATCCTCAGCCGCCAACGCTCGCCACCGAGATTCCCGGAAGCAGCGAGTCGACCGCTCTTTCCACGATCCCTCAATGCAACCGTTATAGCGCCGTATGGACGAGGGCGCCCGAGAGGGGGAGGGGAGGAGGGGAGGAGGAGGAGTGGAATTGCGAGCACTGATTCACCGGACGTGGCTTTCCGCGATCGATCCTGCGAGTGTTTACGACCGGGATGCCTCGCTCCCCCCGGCTTTGACATATTCCATTCGGCCTCCTTGAGCTCTCTCGACCTCTTAAACTGGCTTGTAAAGCTCGCTTTTGTTGCTCGCCTTTGATTGCGCCAAGTTCGGCTTATTTACCATACGGTAGCTTGTGACGCGAGTCTGCTGGGAAAAGGCGACGGCGGCGAAAATGCCGTATCCTCGGGCTTTTATTACATAAGGCTTTATAATACGGAAATATTAATCGATAGGGAAATTAATCGATAAGTTAATGTATCGGCGAGTTTAGCTGGATGTTAATCATAATAAGTGCGGGAAATATCGAAAAGTGGGTTTAATTTTGTGAGGCGTGTGCGTCATCGAATGAGCGAGGTAATAAAATAATATTAAACGATTGTGTCTGCTGAATATATTTAAATAGTGATGAGTTTCGGGTTCCCATTTTTATCCTCATATAATTTTTTAGATTATTCTATTCTGGATACATCGTGTAATATTTACAATTATGAATGTAGTTATTTGTTGAGTGTAGCTTCGTCACATTTATAGCACTTTTTTCGCCTATATTCTCTATTTAAGCGTAAATCAAAATATCAATTACGCAAGATAAATGCACGATTTTTTGTCTCCCTTATAGAGCAGCACATTTTCTCCGTGAGATATATTTTTTAACTTGAATTTGCGCGGAATTTTCAATAAATAGTTTGTAAAATAAAGTGTTGGCATCGCTTGTAATTGCCTGCTAAATAGTCAAATGATGCTGTATTTTTGTAAACGAGAACATCTTCAATAAATATAAAAATTTACACTTATACCCTCGGTTTGCATGCTTCACAGATGACATATAATTTGTTCTTTTGTTTATTTTAATTTGCAACTCCAGAAAGCAGGTCGGAAACTTATGGTACATAACGAATAATACGCTGACAATTATATTTACGATGCACAAATGATAGAAGGATATAAGTATTCGATTCAACATTTATTGCTACTTTGTTCAATAAATTGTATTATTATTATTATTTTGTTTTTTAATTTTACTTAATAAATGTAATACGCGTCGTTCCAAATTTATAAATTTTAATGTAAAATGTAAAATTTATTATTTATTTTTTTGCTAATAATATCCAATATTATTTCTTTATTGTACCAGTAAATATAAACACAACAAGTAAAACATTAAAAAGCACATATATATGAGTGCAATATATATTAAAATTAGTTACAAAAGGTAGTATATCATTAATTCTCATTAGCTTATAATGTTGACTATCCTCTTGTATAATAAAGGCATTTGAGATTTTTCGAGAGAATTTTATAAGCGAAAATCATATTTAAAGTTAACAATCAATATTACAATTTTTTGAGTAAACATGTATGTAATATAAATAATATAATTAATAAACAAAGATTTTCTAATTAATTTTTAAAGTTCAATAATATATATATATATATGTGTGTGTATATGGAAATTTATAATACATTGATGTTGAATATAGAAAATTAGATATTGAAAAATCTGATAAATGGCACGATATAAACTATTTAGAAAAACTCAATCGATTGTTGTTGTTTATATCTTTATATCTTTATACTATATATTGCTTATTAAAGATCTTTATCTTGAAATTATTCAGAAGGTAGATGAGCTTTTTGTAAAGGAAAATCATGTTATTAGTATTTTTGTATCTCCACTGATTATTACCTGCCAACTCAATCTTTTTTAATACAAAGAGCTTCAATTTTCTTGCAGATATATACAAAGTATTCTAATAATCAAGAACTACGTAATGCGTAAAAGGAAATCATAGACTTCTTTCTTCGTAAAGAGCTCGAAGAATACGTAATAAATAAGACATTTCATAAGAATTTTAGTTGCGATAAATCTTATCAAATTTTCCATGAATGCTTTTATAGATAAAAGATCAAATATTTGGTTTAATGTGTTGAGTTACCCTCTGCCTAGCTTTGGTGGGCTCAGTTTATCTTAATCGACCACCTATTGATAGGGATTTCACCTGCTTTCAATGTATGCACTCTCTGATATTAAAGAGTGTGGATATAATAGGACCGATGGTGGTGGTAGGATTGATTAAAACGTTAAACATGTGTGTGCGTGCGTGCGTGCGTGTGTGCCGTTTCCATTATTTAATAATGTATTCTCTATTGTTCTGTACAGTGGATGGTATAATTATTTGTGCGTGGTTGTGCGGCGCGCGCGTATAATAGCGTAGAAGTCGCGAATGGTGATCGATAATGACCTTGACGCGTGAACGGAGAGAGCGAATGGTAGTTGAAGTCCGCCGTTTTCTAAGCCCTTTTAAACCGAGTTGTATTTTACAAACCTCTTTGTACGTTGTAAGGTTCAATTGTAAGTCGACCCTCTCTCCTTGTCTCTCTTACTTACAGCGCGAGTAGTCCCAAGAAGATCCCTGACCTTGCCCACCGCGAGCGGATTCCAGTAGTTTGTGGACCAGGTGCTGATGTGCTGAAGAGGCTGGCTTCCCTCTTCTAATATTGCTGACAAGGCCTCAGCGATTCCAATTACTTACGTTGTCGCCGAATGGCTGGTACTATCAACCCTCTGTTGACAAACTTGCCTCATCTCTCAGCCGTAGGGAGTGCTGCGCGTCTACTAAGAAACCATTCACGGAGGCGCTTAACCAATCTTTGTTCCCTTATTGCGGACTCTGCCAGGATTCTCCCTCTGAGAGTCAAGTGAAGATTATAGTTTAATCGAAGACAACCAAAATCGCACTGACGCCTCGGACAGCCTCACCTTGGACTCACAGTTCTCATCGCAACTTTATGGCCGCCCCGTCGAATACTAACTCACCTGATTTTCCCATTGGTGCAGCGATCTGCAATTTGTTACACTAATTGCCATTGGAGCACCGAGTTTTCTGTCACTTTTGTTTTTGACCGACAGGCAGGCCCTTTCTCGAGCGCAGTCACACTGCGGCCGAATCCGTCGGCAGAGCTTAGCAGGAGAAACTCGAGGAATCTTCGAGGCTTGTCTAGCTCTTGCCACGTGACGACAATTGCAATTACACATGCATTTTGCTACAACCGCGTGCAATATAACACTTCTAGCAATAACCGTCTAGTCTTCGAGTCTACAGCACTCTTTTGTTCTTTTCTCTCTCTC
Organism: Ceratosolen corneri; assembly: GCA_030522565.1. NCBI lineage: Eukaryota > Metazoa > Arthropoda > Insecta > Hymenoptera > Agaonidae > Ceratosolen > Ceratosolen corneri. The sequence goes on along the minus strand of JAPYYT010000010.1, from coordinate 100,415 downwards.
TCTGTTTTTACACTGCGCTCTTACATTCGTAAAGAGTGATGGTCGTATTACACGGCGCCGACGAGGCGGTTAGTTTATTATACGGATTTCCGAACATGATTGTAATTTTTTCCAATTTAACATATATTTAAGCTATACTTTATTAAACAAATTTTTCATTAAAAATGCAATAAAAATGTATATTACCAACGAGGTAAGGCAAGCAATAATGAAAATCCGATTTAATGGTATTGAAAAAAAATTACGTAACGGACGATGAGAATTTGCATTAAGTAAAGTTTGCATTAAGTTTATTGAAGAAATGCGAAATAAATTATGTGATAATTGCGTTAGACACGAAGACAAGTAGAGTCCACATGTTAAAACTGCCAGACAATTAATACTTTTATATATATATATATATATATATATATATATATATATATATATCGCAATTCCATAAAATAGGCTAATATAACAAGATACATACTTCATGATCTAACGAATGAATATTTTGAAAATAATCTAAAAATATCGGAGATTTGCAGGTTTAAATTCGCCTTGGAAATTAGCCGCCCAATATATATATCATAATGAAAAAAAATGTCGTTATTATTATTATTCAGTGATTAAAAGAATAATAGATTTTAGAGAAGAAGAAGAGAAGAATTTAGATTATTATTGAAGAAATGGCCTGCGGAATAATAGCTCGGAGTACTTATATCGTGTAAGCGAGGAGCAATAAAGTTCCCTCTAATCCCATCATCGTGAGTGAAATATTTTCAACCAATCATTTGGATGCCAATTGATAAAATCGGCCAAATTAATTATTCGTTCGCAGGCAAAGTATATACGTGTGTTGGATGCAATACAATGGACTTGCAATACAATGACTGCAACGAGCATCTGAATTGCGAAAATTTTATGAAATAAAATAGCGAGCGCGCAGCGCTGTCGACGCCGTGACGAATTCGCCCGAGTCACGTTAAGAAAATAGCCTTTATCGATCTAAACAAATCATTTAATTATAACTCGTTTGCACTTGGGATGAAAGTTTGCCATGTGGAGCAATGTCGTTAACGAAAATACAGCAGCGCAAATTTGCATACGCTAAGTAAAGCGTCAGAGGCTTGTCCGCTGGTCACGTACGCTTTCTCATTAGGGATCACGAGCGACGGCAGCTGTAAAATCGTAATTTAAAGGCTAACACAGCGTACGCAATCGTTCGAGCTAAATAACACGTCAGAAATCGTCTGGGGGGGGGGGCGCTCGTCATTGGTGTATAACCGCGGGTTAGCGCGAGCCTCGCTGCATCGCAACATCCGAGCGAAGTTATGGCCGTCGGCTAATAAGATTTGGCAGAAACTTCAATTGCATTATTGCCGTGTAAATAGATTGGATCAGGACAGGATGATAATGCTGCCTGCGATTGAATAAAGAATATGTCATAAGGAGTATGAGTAGCGGCGGCAGTGTGTTTGTGAGAAAAAAATTTGGCTGGGTACGCAGTTGGTTATTTATTGGAATTTATGAGGATTGACAATTTGTTGGAATTTAGCCGTTGTAAGGAAGGAAATTATTCAATTGTCAGTAAAAATTTCTACATAACATGTACATGTTAAGATAAAAAGATAGATAATGAATGGATTTTTTTCGTTGCGTTAGAATTTTTTAGTTTCAATAGCCTCTTCGTGAAGCATGGTTTGCTGTACAATAATTTTTATTATAAATTAATAAAAAAACACGTCGGAATTCCGGAATATTTGACGAAAGATTTTTAAGGAAAATTTCTTATATTTTACTTAATTTTCAGATAAATGAATAAAGTGCATAGAGTACTCGAAGCAAATATCATAAGCTCAAACAGCTAATAATTAAGCTTATTTTCATAAAACTTTTAACGAAAACAATAAATATAGAATTATAATTTTTAACCAGTCCATGTAATTAAAATTAATTACAAGTCTTTAATTATAAATGGTGGTAAGAAGTAATAGAGTTAATCTTATATACATGTGTTTATATATTTATTAAAATTAATTTTAAGTCTGCATAGAAATATCAATACTTCGTACTTATTTTTATTTCATTAAAAGTTTTAAAATAATATAAGAAAAGTGATAACATAAATAGAGACTCGTGTTATATATATATATATATATATATATATATATATATAGTAGAAAAATAATTAATTTCATTAAGAAAAGAGGAAAGAAAACTTTGAAAATTGAATACTTTGGTAATTGAATTACTATTAAAAAGTATTTAAGGACGTAAACGTTATCGTAAATGTACAAATTGTTTAGTCTTCTCTCTTTAAAATGTCTTTGTTCATGGCTGACTTCTTGAGTTGTACATATGTTTAGATTATATTAAAAAAGTTCTTTCATGTTCTAGTTTTGTAATTATTTATTGCTTCTTTCTTACTTTCTTAAGCTTTCCTTGCATTGTCGTACAATTAGATTATTACCAACTAATATTAATAATTGCTTTTACGTTATTTATAATTCGTTAAAGTTTATTTAGCTCATAAAACTTTAGATACGGCGTTTATTAATTTTTATAAGATGGATAAGATTTCGGTGAGACTAAAATTGTTCTATTTGTTCTATATTTTACACGCTTAAGATAATTAATAATTTTGCCGAATAATGATAGTGTATCCATTTTTAAATAATTTTTAAATAAAAGAATATCAAGGATTATTCATTTTTTAATTCGTATTTGGTAGAAAACATTTTCTTTGATTTCATATATAAGTATATTATTATTACACGTACAAATTATGTAATAGTTTTGAAAAACTTTCGATGCATTGAATGAAAATGTATTTAAAAGTATATTATTAATGTATTTAAAATAGACTAAAAACTTGTACTATTGTTACAAACTATATAGTATAATTTTTATATTATATGAAATAAACTTTTTATTTTTGTTTGTTTTTTCTATAATACTTTTGATATAATAGTTTTCTATCCAAATTTTACTTTTAAATTATTTTAATTTAAAAAATTACTTTTATCGTGTCTTTTTTATGTCATAAAAGTCCAATTAATACCATTTTTATTATTAGCATAATTATTTATTTAACGTGAAAAAGTTTATACATATAATAATAATACCCTTCCATAAACTTTTTTTTCAGACTTTCTTAATGCACAACATTTTATTTTGGAATATAGCAGATAAGATTTTTCTCTTCGCTTAAATATTGTCCTCCTCTATCCTTTCTGCAAAGTACTAATAATAAATGACAAAAATGAAAAATGTCATTTGATATTTTACGCGATATTGGAAAAAAGGCAAATTTTATAAAAGCAGTGCTTTCCATTGCACTCGATCGTCATTTAAGTGAACAGCCCCCGATGTACGTAGATGTTAAGTAATATTTTCATTATAAGCTATTACTTTTATCAGAAAATAAACTCTAAGTATTGTTAATTCACTTCAAGAGCATGTCGCATGACTGCTGAGGTGCATATATTAATATTTCTTCAGTCGTACATCTTTTACATTGAAAAATCAAGGCCAACATTTGTACAGGTTCAAGGGACCACATGTAAAACATTCGCACACATACTTCTTCGTGTGACCAGTATTCGTTGGCTCCGCCCTGTAATAATTTCTCTCTCTCTCTCTCCCTCTCTCTCTCTCTCTCTTTCGCGCGCTCTTCTCGAAGTTATGAGCAATAAACGCTAACAGCCTCGCAAAAAAGAAACGAAGTAATCCTTGAAGTCTTTCCAGGAAAGATTGTAAAAATTAATAAGAACAATAATAAATCAATAGTTCCAAAGGATTCTTTTAAGGTAAATTTAAAGTACATTTTTTCAAAGATAATGTTATACTTTGATTTGGTAAGTTATATTTTAAGAACGTTTTACAATTCATTTGGAGTGTTTTATCTTTTCTTTTTTTTTTCTTTGATTATATCTTCATCGACGTTTATATATTTAACAATAAGCGAAGTAAAGGCAAAACGGATTTCTTAGGTTTAATATTGAAAATCGCGAAGAATAAAGCAATAACTGACGATATATGGCGATATGAATGAAGAAATTTTTTTCTTTATCGTTATAAACAACTAATTTTAAATATGTGAATGTTGCATTTGCAAATGATAAATAATTGTATAAATAATAAAAGATGTAATGGTTTCTGCTTAACTGCATTGTTTTGCAATGGAATTTTAATTTCTTTCATACATATAAAGTTTAAACATCTTTAGACATTAAACGTGAATAATACATTATTACTTATATTATATTAATTAATAATAATTAATTTCCGTTACAGCATTAAAAGATTGTAATAATTCCAAATGAAATACATTAATAATGTTGACATCGACATCGTTGTTTTTTTCAATAAATTAATTTTACTATTAGTTTGTAATGAGAAAGCAGCATCCCATTAATTGATCTATAGGATCTTGATTGAAAAATGTTCTTTAATAATCCTAAATATAAGCGTACGATTCATTCGTAATATAATTGAATAGAGATTCTGAAAAATCGAGAAAGCTTTTGATAATAGATACTCTTAATTATTGCACTCGAGCACTTTCGTATAACAATTAAATAGTTCCTGACAAATGAATTTTATGACTTCTTCAATTTTATCTAACATCGTGCTATCGTGGAAGTAATCTTGTAAATCGCATAAATTGTGCAATAAGCCGGCGGCGCGATCTCGGCGACACAAACAGGTTCTATCAATTTTTAAGTGGTGTTGGTGCGACTATTTTTCACGTGACAAATACTGGCAATAAAAATTATTCCAGCGCATTATATAGATAATCCTTACTTCTGCTAAATCACTAATTGGCTTATTTATTCATTTAAAGTCTCTAGGAATTCCCTCTATTATTACGACAGACCGAGTGTTCTCGGAATACTTACACTACGGCCAACATAATAATCTTTATAAATAATGGGAAAGCGTTTTTACAGTCGATTAATTATAACAATTTTTTAATCCAGCTAATCTCTATATTTATGAAGTATTTAACTTTGAACGAAATTTCTTTTCCTTTTATTTTTCAATCATATTTGATCTTGATGGATCTTTTTTATATTATAGAATTTACTTGTTATTTTTTTTTTTTTTTGTAATTGTGGAAATGAATTTTCGTTAGTATTAACGATGTGAAAAATTAATTATTAATGTTGCACTTGACGATCTTTAAATTTGATGAGCCGATGAAATTCGACAACTTCACCAGCCATATAATAATTATATTCAATTATTGCCGACCAAGTACTTATATTTTATACATTGTTAATGTCAAGTAGAATATCTAAAGTTCGTTTGATCGCAGCATCTCTTCTTTACAATAAAAATCTTCTCCCGTCGTACAGTTTCTTTTCTTTTTTTTTTTCCCCGACCCACACGAGTAATCCAAAGTAAATAGGATAACGTGAGAAAGACATGAGCCTCCTCGCCAAGACACTACATTCGCGAAATATAAAACACAATTAAGCGAGCTTGGCGACTGCTATTACACCTGCGAGCTTCTTCAAATAAAACACAAGAGCTGTTTGTCCAGCAATTTTTATCGGCCGAGTCAACTCGACCCTTATTGCACGCATTCCCTTGGCGAACATGAGACGAGTGGCGCTGATATCTTCAGGTAAAAAAAGTGCGCGTAACCTCTTATGTTAACTTGGCATGTACACGATAGCGATCGTTGTTATGATCGCAGAGAGAGAGAGAGAGAGAGAGTGAGAAACATAAGATGATGGTCTTATTTGAGTCGGCGAATATTTAAATATTTACATATATTTGTATACGAATTTTATGCCATTGCGAAGGCATGCAATTGATCGGCGTTTATTTTCTTAAGTGTTTCCGCTGCCTCTTGTTCTTAGGTTTCTTAGGTACGTTCGTTTATTGTGCTTGTCGCCATGAGTTTTAATTGATTGATCCGCTATATATTTACCCGGATTATATACTTTTGCGGGCTTGCTATAATTTCGAGCATTTGTCATACTTTTGTTATTCTTACATTTAAATTTAAATTACGCTCACTTACGTAAGCTTCTGTAGAAGTATCCCGAAATAACTTGCTAACGCAAATGCTTAATTTCTTGCATTCGTACGCTCGTACGAGTATTATGAGTTATGTTCAATGGATAACTGAGCGTGATTGGATTATATTTTTTGTGAAAAAATTCATAAAATTTTGAAAGCTAGATTTATTTCGGCTATCGAAATGAAAAATGAAGCATGAAATTTTTAACTATTGGACCAATAGTCAGTGTCTCTCTCTGTATTTATAATTTACTCAGGTTATAATAATTTCTGTTACAAATATTTTTGAAATTTTAAAATAAGGTCATCTTGTTAAACTAAATTACACTCAACAATAATATAGGACAGTGTATCTATATATTTAATTTAATGTACAAATAATTACACAATCTCTTATATTATTGAGAGTGCGTACAATGAAATGTTAATCTAGCATAATTTTATTGATGTAATTAAATCGACGTTAAATTGGTAATAACTTGAAATTTGAAATTGGTAATATTATTAGTGAGCCTTTAATTTAAATATGAGAAACTTTTCTTGAAATTATGTTTTTCTTGTTATTAATACTCTAATATTATAAGTTTTATCTGCTATAATTATTGTGTGCAAGATACTCATGATAACAGCAATTTACATAAAGAAATATATTAACAGTACATTCAAATATCAATTTATAAAGAAAACATATTATTTATGACTCTACTGGGATATGTTGTATGATAAATTTATTGTTACTTATTTTTATAAATATATATGTATATATAAATTCAGAAATATTAAAAATGCTTGTAAACAATTATTATAATATATTATTTTACGATAAATTTTGTGTTATGTAAATATGAAAAAAATCAATTTATTAGTATATATATATATTGTAAGTAGTTAACGAGTAAATGATATTTATAATTTAAAAAATATTTTATTAAAAAAAAATAAATAAATTTATACTTACAAAAGTATAGTAGAATCAATACTTAAATAAATCATTTAATTCTCTCTGCAATTATACGGCTTGTTAATTCAGCTAATAATGTTGAAATTTTATGAATTAGTATATGTTAATTAATATTTATCTTTGTTCATTGGGTTACACTGTTTATATAATAGTTTAACCAGATAGTTTACATCACGTCATTATTGAATGTTGTCGAATAGTTAAAATTATACGATATTAATGTGGAATAATAATATTTCAGTTTTATAAAATTAAAAGTCACTTCCTTATAGGAGCCATGCTTAAAACTATTGTATTTTGGATAAATGAATGACCCGCATGCGATTAAAATATAGAAATTGATTATAAGTTTGCCGAAACTGTATATTTAATACTTACACTCGTATTAAGTGAATAATTTTAATTCTCATAATTTTTATTAATTGAAACTATTGCGAATAAGGTTGTCTTCCTCTTAATAAGTAGTATATAAATAAATTATATTTAAATTGATTTGAATTGGAAATATTCTCAAGTTTAATTGATAATGTCACTGGACCAGTTCATCGCTTAAAAAATACGTTATTTCAGTGGAAATAGTGACGCTTGAAAATTTAGAATAGATTAGAATAGAAATTTAAATATTTTACCGAGAAAATTCTTATCTCCCCCTAGGTAGTATGAAAAATATTGTAAATGATTTAAAAGCCATGTTAATAAACTGATAAAAAAAAAAAAAAAGTCGAATTTAACAATGATATCGTTACTTTTGCATTTTTATAAGCATGCGCATATTGCAATTGCAATTGGCTTTTCGAATAAATGACAACGAGCCTTATACTTATTTTATAATAAGCTTACGCTTATTTACGTGTGCACGAAATTCGGCGCTTTTTTTAATAACTTTAGCTCCTCGTGCATAATCAAATGTATGCAGTTGGCAAAACAATGGTAAGTAAGGAGTGCGACAATGTATGAGAAACGGTTAAGCTTAATTAACAATTAATGGACAATTGCTATAGAAGTTGTAATCTTTGACTGAGAAACTAATAATTCAATCAACGTTTGTCAAATAATGTAAGGGGAAATTTGCAATCTGAAAAATATAAAGAGGCGTGCGCGCGAGTGTCGGCCAATCAATTATCTAGAGTGCGCGTGCGCGCGCGCTCTTAAATTATTGATGTCAAATGGGGGGCGATTTATTGGCCGAGTTGTCGCAGAGCCGCCCGCCCGCCCCCTAAAGCTCGATCCCGAAAAATTAATTATTTACAAACTCGCGTGTAAAGCTGGCGCGCGCGCGGCATTTTTAACCGAACTAATCGGCGGCTCGAGCGTCAGCAGAGCCTCTACATGCGCGCATGGCGGCATGACATTCTGCGGGAATCCCGAGCGCCGAAACTTATTAATGAATTGGTGGTGAGGCTCCGGGCACACGAGATATCCACCGGCATGAGCGACAAGCCGTAGCGAGGCTATAATCGGCCTCCGTAACGGAAAATCCCAATCGAAGGAGATCCGGTCCCGCTGCGTAACGAGCCACCAAATCAGGAAGGAGGAGCAGTGCCGAATGAGGGAGAGGAGGAGCGAGGGACAAAGAAGCAGCGGCGGCGGCGGCCCCGGCCGCCCGAGGAACGCGCTCGGAATATCGAGGAGTTTAGTGCCGAGGGGACGACGCGTGCCCGCATCCAGCCACTACTCGCGCTCTCTTTGTCCGCGTGCTCGCTCTCCCACACACACTCCAGGCATAACGGCTATTTCATCAATGCGGCTGGCCATTATCCGCCCCTAATTAATAAGCAGAGAGAGAGATCTTGAGATCGATGCTTTGGTTTGATGGATGATGGATCGCTGCTGAGAGGGTGGGAGGGCGCAGAGGAGGCGAGATTTCCAATTGGCGCTCCCGGTTTGGTTGGCCGCGACGTCTCTTTCTCTGGAAAGTGATGTCTCACAAAAGTCGTGTATGTGTGTATAGGCGGCCAAGTTACACACTCTTTGTAGAGCGAGAGATGCCCGTGTTAATGCTCGTGTCGATGTGCACTCACTCGCACATCTGTATTGACTACTTATTTTTTCATGCCAGTACGAGGCAAGATAAATAGTAATCGCGAGGCGGCAATTCGAAGGTCGAGTACCGGCGATGCTGCTGCTGAATTTTTTTTTCGTTCTTTTTTCTTTTTGCATGTAATTGATTTTTATTGTTATTGTGCGTTGCTCCTTATGTATTATATTGAGCGAGATATGCGAAAGTAATTTACTTTGTCATGATAAATGTAATTGAGTGGTTATGTTTGAAAATTTTCATCCACTGACCGTTGAAGAGTAATAAAGGAAACATTTATTATTAATATGCCTTTAGTTGGCTGTATATATTTGATGAAACACCGCTCTCATTGGACTTGTTACTTATTCGCTTACATACACGGCCCGTTATCTATAATTGAATACATTTTACCATTTCATTCACTTTAATGCTTGAAAAAATTTGCCTTCAGTTTTTTTAAGATCGTGAAAATGTACTCTCATTCGCAACACCATTGTTGTTAATTTGTTCTCTCTATTGAGATGTTAATGTTGGCTAAAGTGGCGGTAAGCATTCGATTTGATATGTCTAGCTTAAATAATTTTCGCCATTCTCCAATAATAATAAATTACAATTTATCGGTTTATTAAATCTTGGAAATAACATAGTATTGTGGCCATATTGTGACTCGATTGCAAATTACACGCAAATTAATTTTATCAAATAGAATGAATAATCAATTTTATATACGAATACCATTCTCGGTGCTGAACGGGCAGTTATATACTCTTTTTATTATCCGAATTTACTGAAAATGTTGTTAAAAGTAAGTACAAAGTGAATAAGCATTACAAAATCAATATTTCATATACTTTTATTTACGAAGTGAGAGAGGTCGAGATTTTATATCAATTGTCCATTTATCGATAAATAAATTAATTAAATACACAAATTAAATACATTATATGCGCATATGTTCGCAATATAATTATGTAATAATTATTATTTTATCCTATTAATACTATGAATAACATAATTATCTTACTTCCCGCAATTATAATTTATGATTATTATGCTAAATGGGCGAATAAGTATTAAATATTGAATAAATACTTTGACGAACGATGTCTACATTCAATGGCCCAAAATTTAATAAACATCCACGTGTAACGATTTATTATTAATTGCCAATATCAAAATAATAATATATAATCGGCAAATAATTTAATGCACGAACCATGTAGGCCTGCACGTGCATAAAATCATGTATAAAAATTTTGTTTCAAGCACTCATCGTTAATATAATAAGCAAAAGTACCACGTGCTTAACATAATGGTATTCTTAATTGTCAATGAGAGTAATTTGAAGAAACTACATTTCTATGAACTTTTAAATAATTAGAATATCAGATAAAAAATGATTACGGCAAACTGGCTAGAAACATGTTTTATACAATCTTCAAAAAATGTTATAAAAAAAAAAAAAAACGCTGAAAATAAAATGAAATTGAAAAGATTATATTATTTATATATTCTTCGTCTATCATTCTGTTCGCGAAATATTCAAATTTTATTCTCCCACGTTCCCTCGAAAATATCAAAAATTAAAACATTGGAAAGTCTTTGTCTTTAATCTTTAAATAATATCTTTATACAATATTGTTTAAATATCATTATAATAATATCGTGTACTTTTGGCAGCCATTGCATTTACGTCAATTATAGCTTAAGTAAGTTCCCGACACTTTGTGAAATAATCGCCAATCAACTGACGCGTCATATTCGATAACTGACAGTGCAAGATTCGCTCGAGGTGCTCGGGAAAGTCATGGAAATTATTCAGCAAAGTGACGATGCCCTCAGCCACTACCACACATAAGGCCTGAAAAACTCAATGAACATCATAAAAAATCATACACACACACCGGCGAATACATGTAACGATATCCAGGTGGGTAGAGCGTATGTAGGCAGCTCCGCGCGTATCGCGGGTTGCTGTACCTATGAAATCAAACGAGCCTCAAAATAAAATGACATTATTGCGTTCGGGACGATAAACTTCTCCACTACCATGTCGCCGCTTCGCTAAAATTAATTACGTCCGATACCGTCCTTTAATGCCACTTCTCTCTATTGACGTTCGCGCGCCTCCGATCGCTCCGTGTTCCCGAGGCTTTTTAACTTGGCGTTTAATGAGAGGTACACGACACCAGCTTGCACATAAGCGACAACCGCTGATCACACGAGTGAAATTAACTTTTCAAGCTGCGCGGAGAGGCTTGTTACCGGCTTTTTACGATTATTGCATCGTGGCTTTAACAGTCGAGCTTGGCCGACCTTTCAAATGCTGCTGCTCCCCTTCGTTCCTCTCCTCGCTACGCCTGGACTATTATGATTATTTTGTAATTGATTGCTCGAAAGGAAGCTGTAATTTTTCAGATATTTATAAAGCTTTGACACTGATGACTTTGACAATGCTCGCTAATGCCAGGTCTTAGTCCTCCTTAGTCCTCCTCGATAAGCACATTCAATGCCTCAACTTTCCTACGGAATTCGCAAATTTTCTTCGCCATCGTACCTCTGTGCCATCGCACTCCCGAACTCTGTTGCTCTACTTATTGATGGGGCCAAGTAAATAACGGCTTCTCTCACTGAAAAAATTGAAAAAATAAGCCGTTTGCACTGCTTTGAACTTGAGCCACTCTCTCCAACAGTCAATACCTCCCTCGCCTGCCTCTACGATATCATAAAATCAAGTAATTATAACAAACGAGAAAAAAGGACAATAATAATTATTGTCCCGTGTCAATAATAAGAGAGGTTTTCTCATTTTTTTTCTCTCTTTTTTTTTAACGAAATAAGTATTCTGTTTGGTGAAAGTTTTCGTCATAGATTTTGCAGCGCCTGCTAGGAAGAAAATATCTGCATGACATCAAATAAATTAAATGTCTTTACAATAAATCGATATATATATATATATATATATATATATATATATATGAAGATAAATACTTTTTAATATTGTAAAAAATTAATGTTTTCTCTTATTTCAAGTCTCATTTTTGTTATGTACTTTATTGCGACAGAATAAGCTAACATTAAAGTTTTTCTCTTTAAAACCATCTATTTTTGAAAATTCATTTATGTATTTAATATTTTTTATCATTAATCTTTTTCAATGTTTTATTTTCTATGCTAATATTATTAACGAATGAATTTGAATCGTGAACTAATATTTTCTCGAAATGTCTCCTTCTGTATCTATAATTTTATATTCATACTCACATTTCAATTCTTTATAATTATAATTGTATAAATAATTCAATAGCCACGATTATTGGGAGAATAAACAAAAATAATCAACTCATTCATTTACATCGAATAGTACAATGGCATATTGTGATTAATTAAATTATCCACTATTATATCTATTTAACTATTTATTTTTTGCGATAACATTTTTCGCTTCATTCTATTTGAAATGTTATTAAATATTTATTTATATCTTGCTCTAAGGCAAATGAGCTTTCAATTTTATTTAGATTCAGTAATGGTTATTACGAGTTGCATTAATTAAAATATATAATAATCGTTTGTAGTTTAAATTTAAAGAAAAGAATCGGACTTTCTAAATATTGAATTATAAATTCTATAAATATAAATCAAGATAGAAAACATATTTTTACTGTGATATAAAAACATGACCATTGAATGTCAATAATAAGAACATTTGTAACTCTACATATATTATATTTAAATAGAAAATAATTAAAAATAATTGTATATTTGCAACTTTTTATTCATATGCAAGTACTTAAGATATACATAATGAAATTCTATTAATACGCAGTTTGATCAATCAATAAATAATTATCAAATACGTAAACATCATTAAACAATTAAATTGAGTTATTTAATTTTCTTCCAAGATAACATAAAATTAATTTCATTTAATTTTTAAGTATTATGAGTATTCACATTTATGAAATTAGAACAGTTAATATATATATATAGTATGTGGAATAATTTGATAAATCTTGAATAGTTTTGCATGAAAAATTTCAAGCTTATTTATGCTCCAAGTTATAGGAATTTTGATATTTGAAGTTTTATATTTTAAATTAATCTTAATGAATTTAATTCCTTTTATCTTGTACATGATATACAAATATTAATTTTATAAAAATGTTCGGTAACAATTATATATTAGGAATATAATATTAGTGAGAATCGTAAATGAATTTACGTGGTAATGAAAATGTTTAAAAATCAAAAGTGAGACAATGTTAAGTATTTTATTGTTTTACCATATCCGAAGCTAAACTTTTAACTTAAACTTTATCGTTTAATTTATGCTTGAATATATTTTATTTCGTGTATATTTAAATCTAGAACATTCGTCATAGTAGTGGCGTATATCATTGTTTCAAGTCAAAGAATTTATATAAATTAAAAAATAATAGTATTTCGATATTCAAACGTAATATTAAAAGAATTATTTTAATTTATTAAGTATATTTGTAAAAATAAACTGTTTTTGTAGACAATTTTAGTTTTACATTTAATTAAAAAAATTGAAATAATTAATTGGAAAATAAAATTTTTATCTATATTTATAATAATTTTTTTAAAGGTATACAAATATCAGATACATATATTTACTAATACATAAACTTATATATAATTCAACATATATAATAAGCTAAAAGAATATGTGTGTGTGTGTGTGTGTTTCAATTCAATTATTAACAAATTAAATTAATGTGTAAAAATATAAAGAAGTTTGTATGGCATTTAATTAAAATTTTAGGATTAAATTCATTATTTTATGTTTAAACGTATACATTAATATTATATACTTATTTATAAATATGAAATTTATTTTTATATCTATATGTTCGTATTCTTCTTTCAAATTCAATTAAAACGTCTTATTTATATAAAAATTAATACTTAAAAAAAGGCATATTTTATTATCATTTTATATTAATGTTTTTTAAATGCGAAAGTTTGATTAGTAGGGTATAAAATTATTAGTATAATTCAATAATCGATATAATTTAACCGTTTTAAATAAATTAAAAAATGACTTTCGGTAATCATATTCTTTTAACAATGTTATATAAGCATGAGTATTTTAAAAATATAGGAATCAAAATTACAATAATTATTGTCTATAACATAATATTTTCAATAGTATCAATTGCATTCAAGTAATTAAAATATTTTCTGCTAGTACGAAAATCCACTTTATCAATAAGTTAGTGTTTACAAATAATTTCCGATTTAATTATTATGCAATACAACTTTTTAAACAAGCAATCTGTAGTATAAAATTAAAAATATATGAATATTAAATATTATGCTTCTTTTTCTTTATTTACGGATTGAGAAAAATGTTGAATTATGATTGATAATTTATAAATTTTAGCTTAATTGCAGGCTTTTTTTTCTGCTCGCATAGCATTCACGTAATTTTGCCAAGTCAGCAAACATTTTAACCACCCGTACATATTGTTTCCAAATAAATTCAGGTGCGAAAAATCATTGTTGAGTGCAGGCCGAAGAAGAGATGCGTGTGTTCGTTGTGTTGCAAGTTACGTAAAGCGAGGAGAGGAAATCGCGTTATCGGGTTGAATATGCATTAAAAAAATGTGAATATTTTGGCATCATTTTATTGGCGATTAAAATTCTACATATGAAATTCAATTGTCAATTTGGATGTTTAGTTATAAATTAAAGTAATCTCGACCCTTAAGCCGCGCAAAAAAAAGCTCTCAAGTAATGGCGATGACATTATAATTGTGGTTAAATTGTGGTTAAATTGTGGTTAAATTGTGGTTAAATTGCGATTAAATTGTGGTTAAATTGTGATTAAATTGCGAGGTAGTGAGGTGAAATGAGAATCGCGTTATATTAAATACTGTCCATTGGCAATATGAATAGATTAGCTTTCGCACTCATAATTGTCGCCGCTCTAGAAGTTTGCGCAGCGGTATATAGGCGACACCTCTCCACCTATCAGAATCTTTACGGCTTCACGGAGGACAGCAGTACCGTGAGAGAAACTTTGTCATCATTAGCCAATGGGGCACTGAAGTTCTTCCACGAGAACAAAGACTTTATTGACAATCAGCTGAAAGATTGTACGCCAGAGCTCGATTGCGAATATGATTTTATTGTTGTGGGGGCTGGGACGGCGGGTGCGACGGTAGCCTCGCGACTCAGTGAGATGAAAAACGCCACGGTACTGCTCATTGAAGCTGGCCCCGGTGAAAATATTTTCATGGGCATACCATTGCTCGCTCATTACCTTCAATTCAGCAGCGACCTCAGCTGGAAGTTCCAAACTGAACGATCCAACTCGTATTGCCGAGGGATGAGGAACCAGCAGTGCAGTTGGCCGAAGGGCAAAGTTATGGGGGGAAGTAGTGTCTTGAATGATATGATCGCGACTAGAGGTATTGCTTTTGATTACGATAGATGGGCTGGGATGGGCAACGACGGATGGTCATCCGAGGAATTGCTAAGGTATTTTAGGAAGCTCGAAAATATGGGAATCAAGAGTTTGAAGTACGACACGACGATGCATAGTACAGACGGCCCGGTTCACATAACTTATCCACCTTATCATACGCCACTGGCAGAAAGTTTTCTCGAGGCGGGACTTGAAATGGGATACCCGATCGTAGATTACAATGTCCGCCAGGATATTGGATTCTCTTACATCCAGTGCGCGATGAGAAATGGTACGAGGATGAGCACTAACACAGCCTATCTTAATCCAGCGAGTAAAAGAAGAAATCTGTTCTTATCGAGGCTCAGCCATGTGAATAAGGTGCTTATCGACCCGCTAACGAGACGGGCTTACGGCGTGGATTTTACAAAGCTCGGTGGAAAATGTCGCGCGAGAGCGCGCAAAGAAATTGTTCTGTGTGCCGGTGCGATCGGCTCGGCCCAAATTTTAATGCTGTCGGGTGTGGGGCCAGCCGAGCATTTGCACGAGATGGGAATCGAGGTGATTCGAGACGCCCGAGTCGGAGAAAACTTAATGGACCACATTGCGTATGGCGGTCTCGTCTTTCTAATTGACCAACCCGTCAGCATCACCACCAACGACACCGCAGATCCTTCGAAGCCTTATTTGAAGGACTTCTTTAATAGGCGGGCGGGGCCTTACACGGTCCCAGGTGGGTGCGAGGCACTGGCATTCGTCAATGTGGGCAACGGCAGCGCATCGAATCACATTCCGGACGTGGAATTACTTTTCATCGGCACTTCCATCATCTCCGACTATTCTTTCCGTAATATGCTCAATATATCGGGCGAGTACTGGCGCAAAATGTTCTCTCGGATCGCTGGCCATCACTCGTGGACAATTCTCCCGATACTAATGCGCCCGAATAGTAGGGGCAAGATTTTGCTGCGCGATAAGGATCCGACGTCGAAGCCGAAAATATTTGCCAATTACTTGAGCGAGCCGGAAGACGTCAGAATCATGATAAGAGGAATACGGACAGCGATTGAGATCAGTAGGACCAAGGCCATGCGTCGATTCAATTCAACATTTTATAATCTCGCCGTGCCGGGATGCGAACACTACGAGTATGATTCGAATGGATATTGGGAGTGCGCTTTAAGGACATTTACTTTGACAGTTTACGATTATTCGGGGACATGTAGAATGGGACCGGAATACGACCCAGCGAGTGTCGTTAATCCAAGATTGCAAGTGAGTTGACAATCCCATACACGCAATATTCACGCATTTTTCTTCTTGGCAAATTTTTAATACTGAAGAACCGTTTTAATATGAACACTTTCGTGAAAAAAAACGCTTTATAGAACTTTAATATATAAAAGGTGAAAAGGTCTCTCATAAGGTGACATTTGTCTCACTAAGAATTCCCAATTAATTGACAGTCGAATTTCTCAGTTAATTGACATTGATGTTACAGGTTAAAGGTGTACAAAGTTTACGAGTTGCCGATGCATCGATAATGCCAAAAATCATCACTGGACATACCAATATTCCAGTAATAATGATTGGGGA
The DNA here is from genome assembly GCA_030522565.1 of Ceratosolen corneri. Taxonomy (NCBI): domain Eukaryota; kingdom Metazoa; phylum Arthropoda; class Insecta; order Hymenoptera; family Agaonidae; genus Ceratosolen; species Ceratosolen corneri. Next base: position 83,387 of record JAPYYT010000010.1, on the reverse strand, counting down.
GAAAGTTGCTGACATGATAAAAGAAGATTGGGGCTACAATAACAAATGTCCATTATAAGTTAACAAACATAATGTACCATGAAAAATCTCTTAATTAATACACGAGCTTCATCAATATATAAATATAATAAATATATGAGAGCAGAATTAAGGCTATTACTTTGTCAATTAAAATTATTATCCCATAAATATAACGTTCATTTACTTCAATATTATCAATTGGCTATTTCGTAGTAATTTTTAGGAGCAAAAGTAAGAACGAGCAGCACTGAATGCAAATTGTGCATGAAATATTCTATTAATTGTCACGATTGAAAATTGTCTCTACACATACTTGGCAAAGTTTCTCAGATCCAGATAAAAAATGTCTACATACATTATGAAAAATATTATTTCTCTATAATAACATTAATACAGGTATATTGAGAATAAATTAGTTTCAATCTACTAAAAGATATTTTGATGATAAAATTAACTCTTTGAGGCGCTGAAATATTTCAAGGCACGAATTTGAATTTGAAATGCATTTGAATTATAATTATTAGTTCAAATATATATATATATATATTCGTAATATTAACCCGTAAATTAAGCTCAGATTTTATTTTCATCGGTACACCTTGATACACATTAACTCTACAATTTCATTTTCAAATATTCATTCAATTAATTATAATGTTATCATATTATAACTTATTTTTATTATAATAAATACATTATTTTCAATATACGTTTTAATAGCCTTTAATTATATACTTTCAAATAACTTATTAATTAATTAATTATATCATAATAATAATAATAATAATAATAACAGTAAATACATTTCCGACCGTCCTTATTTTTAATAAAGATTTCATGAAAAAATTAAACACATATCTTATTATTAATGATCTATGCTCATATATGACATACTGTGGCCAAACAATTTAAATTATATTTTCTTAAAAGTTTTTCAGATATTTTTCAGGTTATTATAGTTTAAAGTATATTATTGTTATTCAATGTAATATAATCAAATATTTAAAAATTGCTATAATTTACTCATTCAGGAAAATTATATATTATCAGTTGCACATATACATATTAATTAATGTTCATTACTTCAGAAATGGAATATGATTTAAGTAGTATTGGTTATTATTTAATTTACAAATAAATTAGTTAAATCAAAAAAAAAAAGTCCGCATCTTTTATATGCGATTTCAATAAATTTCATCCGTAGAAGCAAATGAGAGTAGAAATTATAGTAGAAAAAAATTCGAAATTATATATATTTCACTTAAAGAACTATTTCGAATTTATTATCATGCAGTATTTTATCACATAAAAATTTGCAATTTATAATACAAATTTAGTTTATTTATTAAGTACATAATATTAAATTCTTCAAACATTTAACTATACTGTGCACGTGAACAAATCTTATGAAAATAAACTAATATGTATAATATCAAACATTTATTTATAATATTGGCACTATCCAATTCTATTTTTTTCGTACAGAATAAATAATATTTTGAAACAGAATTTTTTGAGGTATAAAAAATTGTATTTTTCAAGAGTATTTTGTTTATATATACATTTTGTTGCAATAATTGATTTTTGTAAATTATATATTAACATAAAATTGTTAGCTTGACAATTTTTTCCATAAAACAATATTAATGAATAAATTGAATAAATGCTATATATATTTTATCAAATACAATGTTATGTTAATTAAGTATTTTTAATATATTTAGTAGGTAGCTCATTTAGTATGAAATCTACAAAATACTTATAGAATAATTTAAAGAAATAGATTAGGGCGACTAGATATACAAAAAATTAAATAAATAAATAAATATATATATATATATATAATCTAAATTGCTTACAAATTAGTATTGATAAAAGTAAATATTGTGACTCTTCTAGAGATCAATGATTATTAAATTATAATAAAGTGATCGAAGTGCTATTTTAATCATAAGACGTAATTATGATTAATTATAATGAATTAATTGTATAAATTTTTTTTTATAAAAATTTATTTTTCAAATTAAATTTTCATATACTTGTGTGAAAATTGAAAGTAAACTGCTAACAATTGAAAGCGTTTAATTAAATTTCGAGATATTATTAAGTAAAATGTTTTGACAAATAAAATATTAATTGTAATTTTTCAATATCATTTGATGTGGTTACAAATTATAAAGGTAATTCAGATTGCTTTGTATTTCATAGACTTTTATTGCCATTGCGTACTATTATCGTTAAGCTCTTGAACAAAAGTGGAAATATATTACTTAGAGACTTAGTTCGTTTAACATTTCTTTTAATCTTAAAAGTAAGTTTCCTTTGGTCGACAAATTTCCAACTATTTACATATTCTCTATTTCTTATAATATTTTTGTTTGTTAAAATATGTTCAAAACAGTCAAATAATTATTAAATTTTGTAAATATATATGTGTATAGTGAACTTTGATGTTCGTCGCGTCGAATATTATATTTCATTGAAATTTTTCATCATTTCGTGTAAAACTCTTATCGATACTCTTTGACCGAATTAATTGTAATTAAAATACTTTAAAACATTTAGAGAAATAGTGGATATATATATATATATATATATGTGTGTGTGTGTGTGTGTGTGTGTGCGTGTGCGTGTGTGTGCGTGTGTGCGTGTGCGCGTGTGTGTTTGTGACAGTAATTGAATTATTTATTATTTAAACTTGTTATTATATCAAGTGTATAGGAAACTTCAATTGTTTTTTTAATTATTTACATTCAACTAATTTCCCATATTATTTTATAAAATACAATAACGTTTAAACAACATATGTTTAATGAAGTGACGTCGCTTTTATCCATGATTTGGTCTCATTGTAAGAAATTTCTTCTAGTTCTCTCTTCAAAAATTATGTTTAAAATATTTGATTTTCTTGTTATTATTTTTATTGTAAGATATTTTTAAATTACAATTAAACATAGTACATTGTTCATTGCGATAAAACGATTGACAATCTTAACATAATTTTTTATATTGATAAGATTATATATACATTGTGTAACATTAATATCCGTAGATCGTTGCATAATGCATTAAATAATTCGTTCTGTTAGTGTTTAGATAATTAGAGCCCAATAAGTGCTTAAGCATGCCTGTGCAAGTGCGCGCTTAGTATTTATTTTGATTAGCTCCTTGTTAATTAAGGATAGCGTTGGGTTTATAAGCTCGTAGGGTTAAAGGAAGATCGGTGGGCATCGTTTTTGCTCTCCGATTTGAATTTCCAGCTCTTGCATGCTTCCGAGAGCCTTTCAATTGCTTTTGAAATATTCTCTGCCGATATGGCTGACGGTCCTGCCTGTTGCGCTGAAAGCGTTTCCTATTCTTGTTTATAGACTTTCTTTTTCTCGCGTTGATATTTTGGTTAATATTTATTTCAACATTGTTATCGTCTTCTTCCTCGGACGACTGTCTTGATATTGGTCTGTGCTTGGGTCGCTTGCGAACTTTAAGCATTAATTTCCGTTTATTGAGTGACTTGTTCGACTTTAATCCTCGAATTAACGATCGGAGTCCCGTGTTCAAATTCTTGTAACCCATATATTTCAATACCTTCTGTTGATTTCGTTCGTTGCTATCCAATAAGGCCACTTGGTTGTCCTGTTGTTCGGCAAGCAGAGCAGTTATTTTTCTTACATTCTGCAAACGCTCGATCTTACGTTTACGGTGCGGATCTTCACTGATGCATAATTTGTCGTCAGCGAGTATTCCAGATTTCGGTTCGTCGACAACTTTCACTGTCATATGATTATCTTCCAGCGGGTAAGGTGTTGTGGTTGAAGGACGCTCAGTAGTATAGGCACAATTTTTCCCGTCACACTCCTCGCTCTTCACTTGACAGTCGGGACCGTAACAAGGCGTCGTTGGATTTACTGTCTCTGTCGAATTACAGTTGGGTCCTTCGCACGATGGCGAGCTTGTGACTGGTGGGAGGCAATCTTCATAATCGCACGTGACACCCTCGCCAATTAAGCTTTGGTCCGTCGGCTCGGTGACTGGCCTATTGGTTACATTATTCGAGCTCTCGGGGCAGTCGGGCCCTTCGCATTTCTCGGTTGAATCGGCGCAGTTCCCAGAACTGCAAGTCGTCTCGCTGGAACAATTTTCTTTATCGCAATTCTCCGATGTCAAGCACTCCGGCCCAGTGCAAGCCCCGGTAGTTGTACTAACTTCGGTTGTTGTAACTGGAGAAATGGTGGTAGTAGTAGTGGTAGGGACAGTAATTGTTGTAGGTACAGTGGAGACCGAGGTAGTCGGAGTAACTGGAGTGCTACATTCCGCGTCTTGACAATCGACGGATTGAGGCGTCGTCGTACAATTGGGACCCGAGCAAGGCTTCTCACTACTTTGCTCGCAAGTCGCGTCGCTACACTCTTCGCTTATGGGAGCCTTCGTGGTGGCATTATTATTATCCTCGATACAATTTGGACCTTCGCAGGCCTCCTCGCCACAAACTTCGGTGTCGTTGCAGATACCAGAATCAGTTGTAGTAGTCCCGACATTTTCAGCAATGTCGGGTGAGAATATTGTCGTTTTCTCGAATGCAACTGTCGAGCCGAGTACTTCACTAGGCAATTCAGTACTGGCACCTCCTCCCGAGCGAGACGTTGTGGTCTCGTCCACTGGCGCGGTACTAATCGTAGTACTGATTGTTGGCTCGGTAACCTCTGTCATTAGACTTGGAGTACTTTCGTATGTGAATGCATTTGGATTTCCCGTTGTTATCGTCCCAATATCTTCGTGCTCGGTTCGAGCCTCTTGTGGTAATAGCGTAGTACTCTCATCCGTAATCTCCTTAGAAGTCATTGAATTTGGGTTTGGTATATTCGTGCTGCTTTTACCTTGAGGTGTAAATTTTCTTACTTTATTGGGCTTCTGAGATTTTCCTCTCGGATAATTCCATTTTGGCCTCGTTGTTAGAGGATAATATTCGTCTTGATCCTCCATCGATGCCCTCTCAGTTTCTGGAATATTGGTTGAGAATCTATTGTAAGTGACAGGATAGTAGGTCGAGATAGTGTTGGTCGAGCGGTGCTCCAATTTTGGTGTCGTACTCTCTTCGAAGGAAAAATTCGTTGTTGTCATTCTGTCATTTTCGTCGGAATCCGTTTGCGACTCGATGATAGGCTTTTTAGGTTTTGATTTTAATGGGCCGCCGATGGAATAACCCTTACTGATTTTCGGTCGCTTAGAAGAGCTGAAAATTGGTAATCGACTGGGCGTAGATGATCTACCTTCAGGCATTAACGTTCTATCATGGGATATGGTCACTTGACTGAATGGCTTGTCTAGCAGTGTGGGTCTGCCGTTTGGATCGAGTTGCTCCATAAATTGTGAGATGAGAGCGTTCGTATCGTCGTCAACAACACCGCAATCTAATATTTTGACGAGGACTCGATGTAGGCAGGGTCGAGGCATCGTGCACGTGAGCTCAAGATGAATGTCGCTCTCCAGCGAGAGCTTATTCTGAATTGATGTGGCTAATTCGAAAAACTTGTTGAACTTTGGATTGCCAATCAAATTGTCGTACGCCCTGAAAAGATTTATAAAGTCGGCAACATTCTCGATCGTTCGATCCTTTCTCCAAAAGTCTGCGTGCGTAGCCAGAGCGCTGATGACATTTGTGGGGAACGATATCTTTTTCGAGACTCGCTTCATTTGCCGGAGAATTTCTAGTAGCAATTGATCGGGCGTCGCGTGCTCATATTTGTCGAGCCACAGGTAGCGATTCACGACATTGTACCTCGCCATCTCCGATCCCAAATAATCTCTCGCCTCAATAATGTCCGAATCTACGAGATCGTTGGGAATCACGAGCTCGAATAAGTATTTCAAGTCAATGGTTCTATTCTCATAAGTTATGCCAAAGTTTTCAATGTTCTCGCTTATCGAGTTTGTGTCCCGCTGCACATGCTGAGCGAGAGTGTGCGCGGCTTGCCTTGCTTGCTCGGGGAATTGCTCGGCACAATCATCCAGCAGAGCTTTCAAGAAATCGTCGATGGTCTTGAATTGCTTCAAATCCGTTAACCTTGTCGGCAGCTCACGATCGTGCACCAAATCCAAATAGTTAACCAACGTCCTCTCGGCTTGGTGCACTTCGTTGTTGAAATTATTGTACGGCACATTCAACAGCAGGCCGGAAAGCAAATACGGCGTGATCTTCAGCCATCCCTTCTGAATATTCTTCAACAATCTGGCCAGCGTGATACCCCCCGGGAAGAAGTTGCTCACGTTCCTAGCGTTTTTCGACACCCTCTCGCTATATCTCCTACGATAGTTCGCAGTTTTCACGGTCCTGCAGATCCTCCAACTGTCCTTGATGCACGAGCAGATATTTTCGAGGACAGTCTTGCAGAGCACGCTGCTCTTGAAGCCTTGGCGTTGCCATTTGAGCTTCGGCGCCACGTCGAAAATATTATATTTGCGCCTTAGAGTGTCGTGGTAGACTTTGTACAAAGCCTCCAATTGATCGATGCTGAATTTGTCGTAGTGATCGTAGACGAGGGTGCCTAGGGTGTCGAGGATTTTTGCACGCAGCTCCGATCCATATAGCAACAATTCCTCCACGCCGCTTTGAAAATCATTGTCACTTAGCAATAGGCTTCCAATTGAGCGCTTATTGGCATTCTTGTTGTAATTGTGATTTACATTCAAATGGCGATTGTGAATATGCCCACGATTGCGACTCGGCTGCTGCTGCTGCTGATTTTCATCTGCGTCCGCGTGCCGACGACGTACCATACGAACGTTCCTCTGTGGCTGTAAAAGAAAGCAACCGGACGATTTTATAAGTATCCGAGGGGCCATACATTTACAAGCGAATAAAAATTAATTACACAGAATTTAGAGTTCCAAATTATATATTTTTAGCTGTCTGTGCTGCGACCAGATGTCAATTTACACGTAGTCGAGCGTGTCACTCGACTTTTCACATTCGAATTTTCACATTCATTTTACTCACACGTAAGCGGTTTCAAATAATAATGTTGGCGCCCTTAAGGGCATTTCAGTTTGATTCATTACTTGGCAAATAGCATATTTAGCATCGGTATTTACGAGCATAGTGGAATAATAATTTTGACTCGCACTCGTGATACACGAAATTTTATAATGTACTCCTTGTCATTAAGTATTACCAATTCAGAAAACTTATATTGACACGATATAATATCTATATATAATATCTATATAATCTCTAACTACATCGTCTTATCTACTTCCTTCCCATTATTAAAGCGAAACATTTAATTTTTACCGAAAATCTCGTGTGCTAAATACGAGTGCTCAACTCAATTATGCTTAAATATGAGAATCCAAGGGGCAAAAAAAAGATAATTAATCGACCTAATGCTCAAGCGGAATTATATATATTTTCCTAATTTAACGTTCTTTCGAGCACCTTTCTTATCCTTGTATGTCGAGAAAATATCGAGAAACTGTAAAAATTCTTCGTGGCATCGATTAATAGAAAAAACTATTGTAAGATAAAAAAAAAGTTGCGAGAACTATAATTAATAATGAAATATCAGTATTGGAGGTATTGCTGTTAATAATTACTAATGAAACGATTTCAATAAATACTTTAATAGTTTATTTATTTATAAATAAGGTCATAATTTATTACAACTGTTTTTTGTTTTATAATCATAAATCACGCGTTATTTTTTACATCAAAATAATTATTAATTAAGCATCCAATGAATCAAACCAAATCATAATAAACCCGTTTAATAGAATTAGAAAGACTGAAAATAATTTTGGAACTCTGAAAATCAAATTGAATCGTGAAGTTTTTATCAATAATTAAAAAAGGACAGCTATTCATTATGTAATTTCTAAGGGTATGTTTTAAAATATAAACACATCTCTTCGGAATGTATTTTGAAACATTATTTAGAATTATTATTTTAATGCAATTAAAAAGTATTATTTTCATTATATTTGCATTAATTACATAAAAGCATATTCAAAATATAAATACTTAATATATTGAAAGAAGTTACTACAGGTATATCACGAATAATATATGATCTTTTTAAAGTGTCTTATTGCGTATTTAATAAATAATATGAAATGGACGAGAATCTAATTTTAGTAAATTACTTTTGTCAAATATGTTATAATATAATTCAACTTGTATTTGTAAAGAAGCAAAATGCCAACATAATTTAAAATTTCATCGAACAATGCCTCAAATTTTCTATAAATCCATTTCCTCTGAATCAAATATTGTTATGTAGCACGTTCAAAAAGATTTCATGGAAATTTTGTTAAAAATTTGTTTAAATATAAAAGAATTTTGAAAATAGATGGCTTACAAATAATATGACTATATAAAGTATGTAAATTCTTATGTATTCAAAAATATAAGATCAATAAATTTGAGATGTTTTCCGGTACCAGATAGGAGTTAATTATGCCTACATATATATGCACACACACACACACACACACATGGATATCGGCAGCAAATGAAAATATTGGGGCAAATATTTTAAATTTTCATACAAAAATTTCACCTAAAATTGTGCTCAATAATTGAAAACAGTGCTATAATCAATAGGATTTTCATATCTCGACTTATCAATTGCATATTGTTATAAAAGGATTACACGAATATTTAAAATTAACGAGATTTAAGCGCATATTTCTCCTCGTAATTAAGTAAATAAATTTCAACGATATAAATTTTAGGACCGCAAAATATTGCTCGTATTACGAAATATGTTTCGAATATTTAAATTAATTATTTTTACTTTTATTTTCTTTTGTTTCATACGAAACATTCAACTTTTAGTTACCGAGTTATGATTGTTACCATTGACGTCAAGTTTACTGATATAATATAAATGTTGACCGCATTTTAGAATTCAAGGCCAATGAGATTGATTTAAGGTTAACAACGTTAAAGAAATTAAATCAATCTAAAAATGTTAAATTAACTTTTAATTATGGTTTTCTTTGTGTAGTCTAACAGGCATTTGGAAGTATTTCGTTGCATTAAATGCATAGGAATTTGATGCAAACGTAAATACACATTATCCAGTTGGCTATCGCGTTGCACATGCATATCTATATATATGTATATATGTATATGTATATATATACGTATATATGCATATGCATATATATATATATATATATATATATATATACACACACACACACACGTATACGCATATATATTGATATACATATACATATATACATATACATATATACATATACATACATATACATACATATACATATATATATATATATATATAACTATAATTTTCATAATCAAAATCGTTGCTCTAGCTTTATAGCACCATAAAATTAAAATTTCACTATCCGCCAGAAACAAATGCTCTAGGTATTGTTATATCGACTATCTTTATTGAAGTGGAATAAACATGGACTTGTACCTACCAGAAACAATTGCAATAAAACACAATCGATATTGAGTTAAATAAATTTCGTTAAGATTTATTTAAAAACTTCTTTTTAAACACTTTGAGATATCAATATTTATTTTCATCGTATAAATTGTAAATAGGGTATATAAATTTGGATATTTTCAAAAATTTCGAAACACTATACCGTGAATGAAAACATCTCTTTTTAATATAGATCTGGCATTAAGAAAACCATCAATGCTTAGGTTTGTGAACAGAAATTTCCAGATTAAAATATCGATCATATTAAACAAAATTTTAACGTAAATCATGTAAATTATATGGGTATTCAGAGAAAATTATTAAACAAGGATATATGGGCCCACATCTCTATCCCTCTAACCATCAATCCATCTCCCTGTTTATCTCTATTCATCCATTTATCAGTCCGTCTGCGCTGCCCTTATACCTGTGTGCGTGCTAGCGCGCGCGCGCGCATCTAGGCTTCTGCGCACATGTACGTATACTTAGCATAAATATTATTGTTTTTACGTAAGCATATACAAGTTAGATGCATTTCAAAGTGATTTTACGTCGCATTCTTCGTCGCGTACGCAAGGATATATGTGTATATATATATATGTATATGTGTATATATATATACTATAATCATTTCGAATGCATCGATACATCGCACACGCTCTAAACGCTTCTTTACTCTCTCGCTCGAAATCTCCCTTATGAAAATGAGCAGTCGAGTGGGAAATTGTCGAGCGATTATGATATATCGTCGCTTCTTAGCAAATGAGATAGCATCGTAGCGGTACGAGGCTCCACTGAAAAAAAACAATTTGGTAATGCCATAAACGATCAAATGGGGATAAACATAACTGAAATGAGATTCATGAGACTACTGCATTCTCTTATTTTACCGAAAAATTGCTTCGGTCGCCCGCTAATGTGCGTGGCGAATGTTGAGTAATGGCGAGAACTCATTTAGCACACAGTTCTGTAATGAAATTGATTGCGCTACACAACAATAGTGAGTTCAAACGTTATTAAAAATAGCCGATTGCACAGAAAGAAATGAGAGGTGAGCAGTATGAGAAATAAGGAAAAAAAGACAGTCGTGGTGCGGCCGATTAAAAGTTTTATGCAAAAAAAAAGTTCTCACATAACCTAGATGCGTGACAAGGAGGGGGCGCTCAGCTTAACCCGGGGCTCGGGAGGAGCTCGGGAGGGCCGAAGGGTCCGTAGCAAATCGGCGACGAGAATCGGCCGCTCGCCGACCCCTGGCTGAAGCCTAATTAAGCGGCCTCGAGCGGTCACCGCCTACGCGCGGGCCACGACTACGGCATTACCGAATCGTTTATCTCGGCGTGCACCAGCACCGCATCGTCCGACTAACCTCAGTTGCGGTCGCCGATATAAGTGCCAACACAATCACCAAGACTCCCGGGATTGCGGCGCGATGCTTCCTGTCCCTCGCCATCTCGTCAGAAAAATGTTCGAGTTGCGCGCGAAGGCCCGAGGGGCTCGCTCGAGCGTTCCAGCGCGATCGACGGATCGATCGACAAACGTCGGAGCTGCGAGAAAAACGAGGCTACGACTCTTTCGCTCCGCGCCGCCGGCTCTTTTATATCGGCTCGTTAAAAATTGCCAACTGCCCGAGCTTTTATGTGCGTGCTCGGCTGCGCGGGAGCCTCTCTCTCTCTCTCTCTCTCTCTCTCTCTGTGTGTGTGTGTGTGTGTTGGTGCGTGGGAGGCCGCGACGACGACTAGGACGACTAGGACGACTAGGACGACGAGGACGACTAGGACGACTAGGACGACGAGGACGACGAGGACGACTACGACGACGACTACGACGAAATTAATTGGTCCATCGGTCCCATCTGCAGCCATCCTCCTTACCCAATCAGATCTTCCAATCCTCATTCGCATCTCAGACTTTACGCTATTTTCGCTTTATGCCAGACCTCGTCGATGGAATCGTTGATGCTTAACGTATAGGTAGCAGCCCTTACAGACCCAACCCTCGGCCCTCGATCTACTTCGGATGGTTAAACATTGGCATTGTATAGGCCGACATTTATCTCGCTGGCTTTCGTGGATGAGACTCAAGTTGATTTGCACCTCCCCCGCCCCCCGGCCCCCCGCCCCCCAGCCCCACTTGGCAGGAAAAGTGAATTGCCGTGCGCCTTGAGGCTCTGCCGATTTGCCGATTTCCGACTATTTCTTGGGCGGCGGTGTCAATTTATTTGGATGTGTTTTATCATGTAAATTTCAGATATAAGCAAGAATAATATTTTTTTATAATATAATAATACGTTTTCCGGAAAATACAAACTGATGGATATTTTCATTTTACTACTGAGAAGTCTATGTGATGTGCGCATTCTTTCAAATTATCAAAACTCCATTGGATTGGAAATTTTAATCATTTGAGTATAACAATTTAATTACTTTTCTTGTAATATGAAATAGTTATCATCACATAATCGGATTCGAAGCTGTAAAGAAAATGTAATTAGCGCGTATGGCAAAATTATTGAAATCAATCAGAAATTGCTTTATACGTCGAGAGGTGGAGTACTTTGTAACTTGCAATTTTGTTTCAATTTCTCAGCAATTGTAGCTTAAATAAGTATATTTTTCACATTTCAATTAACTAGAAAAATATCACGATCTTTTACTGCGGAACATTTACGAATTTGAAATTAAAGCACCTTCCCAACATAAATTTCTTAAAGTCAATGAAAGGAAAGTACAGTACATATTTACAGATTTTACTTCTTCGTCTTTGTACATTGCACGTAAAAAGGTATCGATGAATTAAGTATCAAATGATTTATATTTTCGGCAATTGTCTTCGATAGAGGTGCTCGAACGAGTTTAAGACCGTCAATTACTAATTGTCATTGAAACACTCGAATAATTATAAAAAATATAAAAAAACTTTATTAATCGGAAAATTCTTTTCTCCTTTCTAGAAAGTTGAAGCATTTTATTAATGAAATCATGTTAAACTGTCGCCTGGTCGATTATTACTTTGGTCTCAAACTCTATTCAAACAATTAAATTTACTGTATATGTATATATGTATATATATATGTATATATATATATATGTGTGTGTGTGTGTATACTATACAGTGGATGCAAACTTTTAATCAAAATGAAATATCGCGAACTACATATTTAATTGCGAAATACAGATTTTCAATTAAAAGCGCAAAAACATTATTTTTCTATAAACTATTTATCAGGAAAGACTATGTTTCAAAAATTATTGTCCAATACATTGTAAGCGCAGTATAATGGACATGTGACTATGAGCATGACTTGCAATCCGACTTAATTCCCGTTTTCCATTTTTAATTATTAAAAGATTAATTAATGATTTTGATAGTGCTACAAAAGGCTGTAACTGGACTCTTACTACTGTAGGAAAAAGTTTCCGTTTAAAAAATTTCAATCGTTCACCAAGTGTTAATATTTCAGCGTTTGCCATAAAATCTGTTTTTACACTCTTACATCAATAAAATTAAACAACAAACATCATTATCATTATAATAAATAATCAATTACTCTTTGAGCTATTTTCTTAGATCATGTATTTGTCCTATATCCCTCTGTCACATTAAATGTCACATTCCCCTCTTATTTATGTTTATCCAATATACGTAAATTTAATAATACTTGGGAGCTAAGATTTTAATTGCCCGCTATTACTACAAATGATAAATTATCCATTTATATTTAAAGGATGGATTTTATTTATATCCCGAGCGTGTAAAAGGGACAATTTTCCAATCATTTTAACTAACTTCATTATTTTATTATTAAACTAATCATAAATTAGTTAAAAATAATTAGACGTAAGTGCGAGCATTACACGATAGAGAAACAATATGACAAATTGAGCAGAACTTTGAGTTGGCTGTCAGCCAACCTGACTTTATATATCCAATATGTTCGTCAACGGTATTAAAAACCAGGTCAATGGCAATAATTATTATAATAATTTTAAATTAATATGATGCGAGTTTTATATTGTACTTTGCTAAATGAATAATTCATACAACTGGAAAGGTGAAAAAGTCGACTTTTCAAGCGAAACTGCAGCAATCGAGGGTTTAACGAAAATTTTCACGGTGCATCCACGTTAAAGTTAAGCAATACCATATAATATTCATTCTATAATGAAAAAAATGAATTTTATAAAGGAATATCCCATAACTAATAATATCCCTGCGTGTATTTTTCAAGTTTCTTCTATGCTCGTCTGAAGCAAAAATATGTAAATAAATCTTTGTCTTTGAATGAAAATATTTTCTCGAAGAAATAAAGGATTTTACATATTATTTATTATTACCAATTACTTATTATTACAAATTACTTTCTTAAATAGTAAATCTTTATAAATTTACAATAAATAAACTATTTTATCATTGGGTACAAATATTCTGAAATATTTTCGCGCTATAAATGCTAATAACTTATACTTTTTATGAAATAGTAGTAATTAATGAAATAGTACATAGTAAATATAATATTTTTTCTTTTCATTCGCAAACGAGTGTATTTTTATTAAAAGTTTTCAATGATTGATTCGGTTACCTATATTTACGCAAAAAAAAAAAACAAAAATGACTGACAAAGTAAGAGCTATAGCGTGACAAACCCATCGAGGGTAAATCAACATAGTAATTTGGAATTAAATTTTTTCATTTTCATTTGTGAATAAATTGTGAACGAGGAAGAGATAAATTAAAATTTCAGCCCTGAATTGTGAATAGATCCATAAGAAGATTCACATTCGTGCACTGGCCCACATTAATTTATTATCTTGATTTGTTTTTTCTTCTTTCTCAAATTAATTATAAAGTTAAATTTCTTACAAGCAAACTCATTAAAAGTTATTATTTGTGAATTTATTGTTAATTTAAATTAACGCGAATATCGTCCAATCAGTGTACTTACTTCCTTACATGAGTTTTCTTTAATATAGGTGCAGTAAGATAAACATACTTCAAACAATGATAAATAAAATAATAAGTAGCAGTATAAAGTACGAAAAGTAAGTAGTTAGCTTAAACAATACGGAGAAATTAGATGAAAATTTGCATTATAAAGTTGATTGAAAATAGATAAGCACATCGATAAAAACATGAAGAATATTAGAATACAAATTGGATCGACATTTTTAACGCCAATAAAGCTCCCTTGGAAGGAATCAATATAAATATAAATGTCTTAAGCAAAATAAGACAAATGCATACTCGTGATTTAATAATATCAATTAAGAAATATTATGCGTATTATCGTACAATGAAATCCCGATCGATCATAATATTTTATTGTGCCAATAAAAAATATATTTTGCCTCGAGCTATTACAATTTAAATAAAAATAAACTATTGTAATCGTGAGAATATTTTTGTACGCGATACTTTGTATGCGTTTATCATTGTGGAGCGCCAGTTGGAGCACCGAATGCTTGGGCGTTTAGTTTAATGATTTTTCAACGCGCATTTAAAATCTGCAGATTTGCGCGACGGAGGTTGCCGAAAGATTAATTAGTTGCTGCCTTGGAGATGAGCGCTCATTGGCATTTAAAGCGACGCTCTACCAAAGTCTTAAGTTTTCTCACCGCACCGTCTTAATGCAATTGGTTATTTAATTCCAGACTACCTTAATTGTAAGCACCTTGTGCTCGCCAATCTCACTGCAACATCCTCCTTTAATGTCCTTAAACATCATCTTATCAGCACTCTTTTCATGGCAGTCCTTACACATTTTTCATTTGCCTCGCTATTTATACGAGGAAGGTGTGTAGTCGTGGCCAACTTTGCTGGTTCCTATTAACAATACGCACAAAATATTGATTAATACACACGCACGAACGCACACGCACGCACGCACACGCACGCACAAAAGTATATTACAAAGTTAATAACAATACGTACAAAATATTGATTAACATACACACACACGCACACACACACGCACACACACACACACACACACACACACACACACACACACACACAAAAGCACGCACGCACACACACAAAAGTATATTAGAAAGTTAATAGAAAAATGAAAATAACGATGACAAAAGTTAAGTACTTATTTTTGAAAAATATTTTATAGCTCTAAAGTATAATCATGGAATTTTATAAAGTCTCTGGTGTCCAGTTCTATGTGATAAGTATTAACTTTCTTGTAGAATCTCATTTATTTATGTTATTCAATGTTATTTTATTCATTTTCATTCAACTAACGACTATTCTACAATTATTCTACAATTAATCCATAATTAAATAATTAATTATTAAAAAATTTTCCTATTTAAACGAAATCTATTGCATACCACCACTATTGTCCAGTCCTTTAAGTAGTAATACAAATCGTTTTGTTGGTAAAATTATAATTATTGAGACAATTATAAATACGTTGATTATCTTTTTTGAATAGAAAATCAAATGTAATCGGAAAGAAAGAAAGATTTCCTATTTACGCAAGTGTTAACAATTTAATGAAGATCAAAATATTTTGCAACATTCACGCAAATAGAAAATATTTAATACTAATTTTCAATTGCGTGCATACAAACGAAAATACATAAAAATTGTACTCTATAGAAAAATGAGATGTAATAGTGTAAATATAATAATTGCATACGTATGGAGTGGTATAAAATAATTATGAAAAATAGAAATTATAAGAAGTATTTTAAAGAAATTTTTTAATTAAAAATTCGTCAATGATACAGATTAAAAAAATATTTTTTTTAAAAATACAGTTATTTATAATATTTTTTTCTTTCTTTTTTATATAAACTATTTATAATGAAAATGAAATAAAACGATGAGACAATCGCAAAATATTTGTTAAAATTATGGGCATTAATTTTTTTCTTACATCGGATATTTAGTATTTTTAATAATACATACTGAACGTAAATTACGTTCGATTTTTTATTTGAATATTATAGAATAAGGACTAATGCTTCTACATTTGCAATATTCCGATATAAATGAAATGGATTTGTAATGTAATTTGTCATAATAGCATGGATATACAATAAGATATTTTACGAAATGAAGCCAAAAATGTCAGGTTTCCTTTTTTCTATATTAAATTATAAGTATATTATAATGTATCGTTTACAACTTTCAATTTATCAAGCGCGAGTGCATATATAAGATAAAAAATTTGATATATTCGATTGTTATTTATAGGACTACCTTGAATATCAATATGACTCGTTTCAAATATTAATCAACATTTTTAGATTTTGCCTAATCTTTATTAAGCTTTGTATCTAAGCTTCATATATATTATTTGAATCAAATTTGTAGCTGCATATATATGGTTATATGATGTTGTTAAAAATCGGTTCTAAGATCGTTGATATTGTGTTCATATAATTTCATTTAAGTCAATATTTTGCATTTTGATTCGTAGGTATCGATTGTATTGCAACTCACGCATATCGTAATAATAATTATTAAATTATACACTTATTAAATTATAATGTTCAATTTTATTTATGTCTTTGTTCATAAAATTTATTAAATCACTTCGATCGTTAGAACTGTCACGTCTTTGGGTATTTTAACTTGATAGAAAATTTTATACATTTTTTTATGCATAAGTTGATTAACATAAAATTAGAATTATTCCTCGAGTTAAATGCACTTTTGCGCAGATGAGCAATAAAAAAAATCAATAGAGAATAAATTACTTTAATATTGTGTATCGTTTAATAATATTCTAATTGTTAAATTTGAACTCGTAGGTATTTTACAGGTTTGCACGTAAAATAAACGACGTCGTTAGGTTCTAGCTTACAAGGAGCCATAAAAAAAGCTATGTTACGGTATACTTGGGTTATACATATAACCAGCTACAAATATTTAGAATTTATAAGCAAAAGCTAATGATAAACTTAGATATACAAGTGCACTTACTTTTTCACTGATTTTGCATTATGACGTTAAATCTTTCGTAATATTCTTACTGCTTTTAACGGTAATTTTAATTATGTCACGTTTACTTTCATATATTTACACGTAATATCTAAATATCTAAATATATATATATTTATGTATACATGTGATACCTAAAGCTGAAACAAGTCGACTGTAAATAGTTGCTCCTACAATTTATCCTACTCTTTTACTCTTAATATTTATGTTATTTATTATATTGTATACAATTATTTTTGTTATAAATCCTTATGATTTTAGCGACATGACATTTTAAACAAAGAGCAAAACTCGTTTCGCTTTAATTTAATTTCCAAAGAACTACCATTTAAGGTATGTGCTATGTTATTTGAAATTTATATACTCGTACATTAGTATTTAAAAATGTTTTAATGCCTTTGAGCCTTTCTGTTAAAAATCACTTCTATTTATACTCACATATTCTATTATAAATAAGCTTAGTGATGGTGTAATGAATACGTATAATTGTATTTGATTTTTTTTTTACTTAGCTAATAATAATACAACAGAAAATAATAGGACAATAATAATGTGCAATCATTCAGGTACCAACATTGGCTGGTAAACGATAAATACAATGAATAGATTTTGCAGTATAAACTTCAGTATAAAGAAACAATTTTATGTTTATTGGGTTAGAGGTTGAGAACGTGAAATAATTAACATCCGAGTTAATGATTAAATTCATCATTTCGAATGCATAATTTTCTACATATTTTAATCGTTCATTAATTGTCAATTAATTATATTTTTGCAAAGAAATTTTTTTATTTTGCAATTTATGGTTCGAATGACTCTTCAGTCATTTATTGCTTAATAAAAATCAACTGTTTCATATATTGGTATAATAATTATATAATTAATTAATATCGATCAACATACAATGCAAGTAAAATTTTAAGTGTTCTGACATTCGCTTTTAAACAACAAACGATACACAATTTTTTTTCACGTGTTTCGATAATCATGCCGCGTGCGATATTAATACCTTACATTAAAGATATCTAAACTCAACTGAATAATCGAATTCTTCAATAGATAATTGAAACTCTATTATTAAAAAATAAATACACACACACACACACATTAAATCGTTATTATTATATATGAACCGAATAATATTCTAATGTTAAAATTTTAATTACTTGAATGCTGGCGAATGAATAAATATTTTAATGCTGCCATGAAACACACAAATATCATCATTTATTATGCCTTCAAATTAACAGCAATAAATCATTAATATAGCTACACGATATCAAACACTTTTACAGTCAATTAAATATATTTAATATTAAAAAAACTCACCCCAAATTTTAATGCTGTAATTTTTTTTTTCACAATCTTATAACGCAATATTCATTTCTCCCTTCTTTCGCGAATATGCGTGACTCAAATCTCACCCTACGTGCTCTTATAACGAGTACTTGAACTAAAAGCGCTCGAAGACACACGTTTTACGTAGTTTAGCATCCCATTTTTCTGCTCCTCGTATGCGCAAAAAATCTCCCTCGACAACTATTGCTGAAGCAGCGCTTAAAGAACAAATGACACATTCATGGATTTATACTATTTTCATGCTTGAATGGTACATTGAAAATTCTGATTCTAAATGGTGTAAAGTGAAAAGTGACTTCAGCCTTTATTTCCTGGCAATTTTTAACGTAAAATTTTTTGCCACATTTCAAATGTAGATTTATCTGAATGTGGAACGTCCAGATGCTTCTTTACAACTGGATTATAACGTAGACAGTCAAAAATAAAGGAAACGAGCGAGAGTGAGAGGGCCGATAATTAAAATTAATTTCAAATAAAATTGTCTTTCAATGAAGAAATGTAAAAACATAAGCATAAATAATATTAATAGTGAATTATGCTTAATTCGATGATTAAGAATATTCATTTAGAGGTTAGGGAGAAATAATTTGTTTATTCGTGTGTCAATAGCAGATTTAAATATCTGCTATTTAAGTATCCGATATTGAGACCACCAATCCTAAGTATTGCAATATTTTATATAATTATATTGCGTAAATAATCTAAAAATACGTAATATATGTAAGTCATAAGCATCTTTTGTTTCTTCATCAAAAGTAATATTGCTTTTAATGCGAATATTTTCATAAAATTAAAGTTTATTAACAATGATTATTTTAATTAACATCTTTTACTTTTAATTAATATCTTTTAGTAATACAATTGAATAAAGTAAAAAAAAACCATTTATTTTTTAAATAATATTATACGTGAAACAAGTCTTTTACTCTAATTGATGATATTTATTTATCAACATTATATATGTTTTATATTCAATATTACAATGAAAATGAAATTTTTAATTTTCCACAAAATATATTCAAACTAAATTGAAATTGTCCATATTACATGTATTAGTAACGATTTAAATGGATTCTGAAATAAATTTTTAATATATTTTTAACTGTTAGTTAAATTTTAATAAAAAAACTCTTTTATTAAGAAAACGTCTTTGAACTTTACATAACATATGCGTGTAAAAATATACATTTATTCTATTTCAATTGAATAAAAAATGAACATCTATTTATCTTTACTTTTTTTTAGAAAAAAAATAAGAAAAAAGAGAGAGATCTATTAAATTTGGATTTTGAATTCCAGGATTTTCAACTTTTAAAATACGTTCTTCTAAATTCTAAAAACTGATTGTAAGCCTATTAATTAATCATCAACAAAATCAATGGCAAATTGAATTAAAATGAAATTTTTAATATTTATATCAAGCATAGTACAATATTAAATTGTTTTATAAAATCCATTTCATTATCAATTTTCATTTCACTGACCCTCACAAATTTATACACTTTGTAAAATTATTATTATATATATATATATACTTTTATTTTAAATTCTTTTAAGTATCTTGTGTAATACTGAAGATGTAAATTATTATGTAAATCATTTTACACAGGTCAAAGGAAAATAATAATTATAGCTATAAAAAGATTTTCCAGACATTGCAAAATATATCATATTATTGTAGCATATTATTAGAAACTACAGTCTATTGAGAATTCATACGAAATCGAATTTTAATTATAACTTTATATTTTTATGAAAAATGTTCTCTACAATTTTCAATATATAGGCTTAGAAGAGAAAAAAATTAGAGCAAATCAATAAAAAGAGAAAAGGTTCTCTTTTAAAATTGATCATAAATTTCACAATAATACCTTTATTATATATATATATATATATATATATTGCAATGTATAATATGGTAATTGTAATTCATAAATGAAATAATATAAAACAAAACTATTTTACGTATACAAGTTTATAATGTTAATGTCTCAACTGGGTTACTTTTTTCAATTTAATAACACATAGCATTTCTACGAATCGGTTAATTTATTTAAATTGCAAATTTATCCATACAAATCACGAACTTTACAACTGCTAATAAAATTAATAATAGTTGAATATAATTGCCACAGTAATCTTCAATTGAAAACAGTATTATCTCCGCTGTAATATAGTATTTTTATTTTTGTTTCAGGTTTAATTGCACTGAATGCCGGTAATGAGTTGTATATTTTCGAAATAGAAATACCGTCCCGATACTTTTGCCATAAAATCATATAATCTAAGCTCGATTCCATCCAATTTTAGGTTTCACTTTTACAGATATACTCCACTTAAAGAAATAATCTTTCAATTGTAAATGCACGAACGTGATCGACCGCTCGTTCATAAAAAAAAAATAACATCTCACTTGGTTGAAAAAGAATAGAATTCTGAGGAACTTAAAAGCCAATAATGCGCACAGATTTTGATTAATCCTAGATGGGAGAAGCAGTGGATAATTAAAATATCATTGCCACCTATCCATTCGAATAATAAGCCTAAGCTTAAGTGCGTGAGCTTACGAAAGCAAGTGTCGCCACTACTTGACGCGAAGAATTAATAAAATTTTCATATTTCGCACTATTCGAATCGGTGCAAAAATTTATCACGAGAGCGGGATTAATATTTTATTGAATTCGATTGATGTTTTCCAATCAGGTAGAGCGGCGAGGCGCTCGAAATTTTCCATTTTTAATGTCGGTAATGGTAAACCACTCGATTCTACACTCCGATATAAATAAAGCAGCAGTTCCTCGAATCAACGAACTCCCTAATAAACTTGGCTGGGCGTAATCCTATAAGAGTAACGAATTCGCGTGCCTCCCCCCATTACACAACATCGCCAACTCCGATTAGCTCCCTCGCGAGCAAGGGAGCGCGCGCGTGAGAGCGAGGGAGACGGTGATGCATTAGGGACGAAGGAAATATCGATGTTCGCGCAGCGGCAGTGGCGCAGCAAAGCCCTCGAGTCTGCGCAAAGTCACTACCTGGTGCGCGAGCTCGAGGGTACAGTGGTTGCCGAGGAGCCGCGGCCGCAGACGATTGGAGCTCAACTGCTCCGGGTTCTCGGGATCAGGATGGCCGACGAGGCCTCGGCCCCCCTCTCCAAGGGATATCAGCACGCGTGCCAGAGGGCTGAATTGCTGGGACTACCGACGCCCTCGGAGGCCGAGTGGCTGGCGAGCGACGAGTGCTTGAGGGAAGCCGTCGAGAAGGAGGCGCACGAAGATGCCGTGGCTCAGGTGAACTTTACACTCGAGCTTTAGCTAGGATTGAGTGGCCTTGGGCATTATAGTTCGCGTCCTCGGGGAATAGCCGAGGGTGAGCATAGCTGGTTGTTGTTGGCTGGAGGCAAGAGTCCCTCTCCTCCGACAATGTGTGCGAGGGCAATTTAAAGTGAGACAAAAGATCTTCGATATTTTGCCTTCCCGTACTTGGCAGTCCTCGCTCGCCGCCCTTTGACCGCAATTATCAATGGGAGCACAGTGATTGTTGCTATTATTGAGCGACACAACTGTGCAGAAAGTATAGAATTTGTAAGGAAGCTTAGAATTAAATAATGTAGGTTATTACACCTTTTGAATACAGATTGCAGAGCGCGTTTTATTTTTTTCCAGAAAATTTCTTGCAATTGAAAAGATTGCCATCGTGCTATTTTAAGTAATGCTACCTACATGCTGAAGGCAATTTATTTTGTGGAAAATGACTTTTTATCTTCGTGTTTTGTTACTTTTATACTGCACGTTTTCCAAGTCCAACTACATCAATTAATGAAAATTATACACATATATACGCACAAACACGGGCGCACCTGCACATAGGCACGCGTATATACATATACATATATAACTAATTATTTTTAACTATGCATGATTATGTAAAAATAAATAAATATTTCTATTACAAATTGTAATTGGTATTCAAATCTAAACTATTATTATTATGCATTTTAATTATAATTTTTCTTCATTAAGAAAAATAGTTTAAATAATAAATTAGCTATTTTAACTTTTATTATACTTTATTATTACTATTATTAATTAATCTTATAAGTGAATGATATATCAATGTCTAATAAATAATTCAAATTTTAGAAAAATATTTCAAATACATTTATATTAACGATTTGTAATACAATGGTTAATATTTCAAAATTCCAATTAGTATCACTTTTATAGAAATAAGATTTTTTTCTTAATCGTACGTATATATATATATATATATATATATATATATATATATAATTAGTTTTAAATAAGTCTTAAAAGTGAAAAATGTTTGTTAAAATTTTCCTTCTTCTATAAAGTTGAAAAAATATGACATAAAAAACCTATTTACAGCCTTTTCCTTGAACATAACGATTCTAATTATTTTAATGAATACATTTTATAAAACATAAATCTGCATAAATTTAATTACAATTCTATTAATAATCAAGAATTTTTATTTACATCGTCATTTATTTTATAAATGAATGCCTTCAACATTATCACGGGAATATTGTAATAAAATTGTACAATCAATATTACTCTACTAATCTTAATAATATCATTCAAATATTTTTAGTTATATATAAATATATATATATATATATATAGATAGTGTTAAAATAATTTGCATCTCGAGTTCATTAACTTTCATTTTATTGATGATTAATCGATGATTATTATTTATAAAAGCTTATTTTATTTTTAATAGTAAGATATTATTTATATACAATAGAATATATTTTCCCATTAGATTATTGTATATCGAATAAAAGTAATAGTAAATTGTTAAAATCTAGATAAAAATAAGAAAAAATCGATATGATGACATTTTTATTTTTTATGGTATTATGGTGTTATCATCATTACTATTATTGGTTGGATTTAAAAATATCACTATACATTCATATTAAGCATAATGTGTATACAAATATTGTTTTTAATAACTATATTTTTATAGTTATTTTTCAACTCTACAACTCTACATATGTTATATAATTTTTCATTTTTTAATGCATTAGTATCAATGATTAATTTTTCCTAAAATAAAGCATTTACTCAGGAATTATTGACTATATAATAATTTCAATGATTCAAATTAATTTACATAATATGCTCGTTTTTTTTTATAATAAGAATTACTTGAAAGATTTTTAAACTAATAATTTTATTAATTTATTTTACTTTATAATAATAGTTGTAACATTGTTACTTTTAGAATAATATTTTTACTAATAATTTAAGTCAGATTTAAAATTCAGCTTCTATAGAAAAATATTTTTCGTTTAATAATTTTTAATAATGAAATTTCGATTGAGTCAAAATTTAATATTCTCACATTTGTTATGTGTAACTAATATATTTTAACTATATTTCAGGAATTCAGTGAAAACGATGAACAAATGAGCCACATTTCAGGAGGTCTAGACGAATTAAATACAATATTAACTGCAACACAAAAGAAAATCAATAAATTCAAGGTGAGTTAAATTAATATTTATCTAAAAATATGCTATTTATAAATATATTATTTTACAATGATACACTTACTTATTATTTAGCTGACACACTGTAAAATTAAAAAAATTAAAAAATTGAAATATAAAATATGCTTATAAATTACGAGTTATAGTTCAATTTTCTAAATAAACTCTACAATGTTTTTAATAAACTTTTCAAATTGTAAATGATAATTAATATACAAACAGTTTCTTTTATCCTTAATAAAATCTAAAACCTAAAATCACCAATAAAACTAGGTTACTCTTGCTGCATGGTAATATTGACAAACAATAGGACGAAAATAATTGCAGTATTACGAAAATAAATGCAAAATGTATAGAAAAAGTTCATAAAATTATTGATAAACGAATATCGAAGCATAGAAAGTCTTCCTTTTCACGATTGTTGCACATGTACACGATTCCTTGCAATATTAACCTCATAACTTTACATAATGTTTATTGTAAAAGAATTCTTAAATATATAAAAATACACAAAATGCAAAAAGTATAATCTACCTGCTCGATGCACAATATGTATGTACGTGTCATTATATACATACCATTAATATTATGTAATCATTATATTAAAATATACATATCTTATTTCATTATTAATAAAAGAAATTCATTAATACAATAACACAGATTATAATCATTTAACCAGTTTATAGATAATTTTACATCTATTTTTTTTAGTGAATTACAAGGTTCTGAGAATTTTAGGAACACTTCTTCACAGAGTATCATTTAATAAGAATTTCTACAAGATGATTTACATTTCTATCGATCACTATTTAGCAATGCAATTGATTAACCCGATACAATATTTAGAAAGGGAATTCTAAAAACTGTTGACCATATGTTATTATAGTTTTTAGTAATCCATTAATAAAGAATATATCAAAATTTCATATAATATTTTTAAATTTTATGTGAAAATAAAGTTTTACGTTGAAAAAAATTATAAAAAAAAAAGAATAATTTTATTTAAATGATCCAACGTTTAGCAAAACCTTTTTTTATCGAAGAAGACAATTTTCATTAATTAATCAAATTTCATTTATTTTACTGTCAATGGTATTAAACTATTTTATTAAAATAAAAATAATACATAGAAGCAATTGATAATAATATCAATTAATTAATACTATTTATTCTGGATATTAAGAATTATTGCAGTTATTGTAGTAATTTTATATAAAGTTAAATTTAATTTTAAAGCTAATTTTATAGATAATCAATTAAGAAAATAATAAAAAGTTGTTTTCACTAATACGTAATTTGTAATGTATATATACACACTTAATTTAATTTAACTTAATTTATAATAACCTACATTAAAATAAAACAAAAATTAATAAAAAAATAACATAGAGATTCTTTTCGAGTTTATTATATTAATCAAATTATTATAAATGTTAAGCATGTGTGACAAAATGTGAATGGTAAGACACATTCTACATTGTGAAAAAATAGAATTTTTATTATTGAAAATTTTTTAAAAAGTTCGGTTAATATTAAAATTATTATGAATTTTTTTTAATTTCAAAAATAATATTTTCATTTCATAGAGGCGAACTTTACTTTTTATCATAATTTATAATAATAATTATTATTGTTAACTTATCGTATTGTCAACTATGTATTCATTATTATTGATAATTTTCAATTATTACTCCATGTAATAGAAAATACTATTTTCGTTTAGGTTTTGAGTTTCTTTAAATAAATGAAGCTATCATATTAGAGTATTTTTAAAAAATTAAAGTTTGTTTATAGAAATTTACAATATATTTATTGTAGGTAGACATAGGAAGTTTTATGTGTCTCTTAAACGCATATTTTCTTCAATAAATATTCTTAAAAATGTATTTAGAAATTACAAATACTTTGTTATACGCACATTTTTATGAATTGTTTGTTTCAAATATCATTTATAATAAATATTAAAAGTTTTGATTTACCATTTACAATTTTTATACACAAACGTAACAAATCATTACATTTACATTTTATTACATTTTAATTTAACTGTAGTTTTTTCCATCGGCAAGCACGTTATTTATCGCATAAACACTCGATAGGAATTCCTGAATAGCGAATATTATTAGCGCAATTTAAAGGTTTTTCTCTTAAATGTTGCTAATATTATTATTCCTTACCCTTGCTACTATAGTTTCGTGTTGTTTATTAGATTTTTGTTAATAGCCATTGCTATTAAGGAGTCGTTATTGAGGTTAAATATCATTAATATCATTAAAAGCCGCGTCAAATATATTCATATAAAAATGCCAAAGTAATTGACAAATTACTATATTCGGGCATCTAATAAAATTTTCAATTTGAGAGCTTGTGTTTGTTTATAAACAACGACACTTTACGGGAATTATCTTAATTACAGATAAATTTACCTCAAAGAAAATTGAACGAATTTCCTGCGAGTCTTGTTTTGAATAAGACCTTTGTTCTTTGTTACTAAGTATTAAGCTCGCAGATTACATTGCTGAGCTATGTAGTATGCACAGTATTATAGCACATCAGTTTATAGTATTATTAAATTATTGTTCTTAGTACTCGGTGACAGAACAAATAGAGGTATTAAATACGAGGGGCAATAAATTTCGCGTATGCTATATTCCGTAATATCTTTATAAAATATAACATTGCCGATTATTCCCATTAGAATATGCAATCAATAGTAGCCGAATACGCCGGATGCTTTGCCAAATATTTCGTCGCTAAATAAGCCTCCAATATGTTGCAGAAACTTGAAACGTAATGTACGAGGACAGCTGGCCCAATCTGTTTACGGCATAAATTATTGCACATTTAGATAATTCGCGTCTCATCGCATCTCATTGTTTTGTCCCTAAAATTCGCTGGTAATAATGAATTCCACGTCCGCCGCGTGGAATAAGGAGCTGTAGACGGCCATATGTGTCCTACCGATGTAGCACACAATGAAAGCGTTCGGCCGAGATTTAATAGATATGAGACACAAGGACGAGAGAGCAGACGAACCACGAAGCTTTCGTCCCCAAGCCACCGCTGCGCTTAACTCGCGCAATGACGGAGTCTCGATTAATTTTCCAGACGGTTTGCGGGAGCCTGGGCACCTTGCTGAAGGCGCGCGTCCAATCGCAGTCCAGTTCCACGTCCGAGCAGTCGTCGGCATCCGAACAGCAGCAGCAGCAGCAGGAGGAGGAACAACAGCCGGTCGAGTCGGAGAGCGAGCGCGACGACGAGCCGCGCCCAGTCACCGCCAGGAAGGTCGACCTCAACGCCAAGGTCGAGTCCCACCTCGACAAGCTCGACTTGCTCATGAAGAAGGCGGAGAACGCCCAGTATAGCATGAAGCACCAGACCTCGCAGATGAAGCAGTTCTTCAAGTGAGAGAGCGGACGGGAGGTCGGGTGGGCAATCTCGGGGCCCCGATGCGCTCGATTGCCAACAAGCTGGCAGTTTCTGGCAGTTTTTGGCAGTTCCGGTTCAAGGGGACGTTTGCCTGGGATTTTCAGTGCTGCTCGAGTGGGAAGTCGCTTAATATTAAACATAATAAACGGGTGGACGGGCGTGCCCATTGATAGGTCGCTGATTTGTTCGTTGCGAATGCCTCGAGCCTCGCCAACAACTATATTATCTTAAGCAGCTACTACGTTTCATTTCACAATAGCTTTGTTTTTCTCACCGAATACGTAATTCGATTTTAGTACTTTGGTAGTTGAATGCAGAGCAGTGAGATTGGCCATCACTCAATCACAACAGCGCCCTTTATCCCTAGAGATCGATATCTCATTGGCACTCGTCGTACGCTTGTCATTTGATAATTTCAAGCGGTTCTCGAATGAGTTTAAGGGACGATCGAGTTCATCGATGTGTTTTTAGATTTCTAAAAGAAGTACAAATCACGAGTGTACGTCGAGGTGGGAGGGAAACGTCAAGCATGGAAAAAACGCGCTTCTCGTAAAATATCGATGAAATTTGTTGTTCGTGGTGCAGCTTAATTGAATTGTGGGAAGCAGCCTTTGTTAGGAAGTAATGTTTCCAAATAGAATCGAAGGGCACGCTATTATAAGCAATACTCTTTGCAACAAACAAACAAGACATTATGAAAATGACGAAAGAATAATTTGTCTAATATTTGTTCGAAATATGCTCCATGGAATGTAATTACTTGGGATTATCGGGGGGGTAGGTTGAGAGGGGAGCCGAGTGGAAATGATTGGTAACATTGAGATAAAGCAAATATAAACTCAAGTGTGTAAACAATACGGGACGAGGATGTGCATGGGCAGTTGGAATTGGGGCAATCGGGAATAAATACGATTAAAATCGGTAAAAATAGCTCTTCCAAGACGCACGGGGGAAAAAATAAATCCCACCCATCGATGAAAGCGACAAGAGTATTATTATCATTGTTAGCATTATCATTGTTGTTTAATCGTTACTTCCTGTTCTATTTAAAATTTCGATTATCCGAGTAATGGGCTTGCGCACACGCTCGAACCAATGCATTTTTTTTTTTTTTATTGCAAACGAAGTAAGTCTTTAGTTGGATAAACATGTCGAATAAATGCGGATTTACTATTTGCTCGGGGCGGGATCGCGTCGTCGCAGTGCTCACGCAGCCATACCCAGTGTGCTTCGAAGTAAATCTCTTGCTATAATTAAATTTAGAACGATTAGCAACATTTATATAATTCTTGTTTCGATCGGAGCAAAATGTGTTTAGCTTGAATTTCGTATCATTTTCTTCGCGAAAAACTAATAAACTTGTCACGAATTATAATGGATCCACGCGATAAAAAAAAAAAAAAACTTTATTTACTTATTGCATAATGAAATTTAATTTGAAAACGCAAGATTTTCACATCATTATTTATAATTGTACAAATAAAGCATTTTTTTACCGAGTTGCATTTCATGATAAATGAGAGGAGCCAAGAGAATGAAAGTATCATTTGCCAATAATTATACTAATTTTATCTTGCATTTATACTTTTATCCATTTATCTATTCAGCCCATTTACCTATGCGTGTATATATATATAAATGTGCATGCGTGTGTGTGTGTGTGTGTGTGTGTGTGTGTGTGTGTGTGTGTGTCTGCAACGAATTTTAAAATATCAAAAGAAACTCATCGAAAGAAAGCTTAAAATAATATATAGAGATTTCGACTATTCAATGACGAATGAGCATTACGAATTTGTCAAATTATACATATTTTGTTGGAAAGACTGAATAATAGAAGGGAGTTTTTCAATTGTTATTGATTACGAATGATTACAAAAGTGTGAGAATTACGATAAGCATATGCTGTTCTACTTCAAATTACAATTTCATAAACGAAAGACTTAAGTGTTTCCCAAGTTCCGACAATTAATCGACAAAATTATCTCGTTAAAGTGATATGCAAATCACATTGTACAAATTTTTGCTTATCATTCGTATTATTATTATTTTTTTTTTTTATGATATGCATAAATAGAGATCAGAATTTCAATAGGAACAATGAAATGTGTAAATTTGTACAATATAATAATATACAATTAATAAAACTTGCCAGGAAATAAAAGTTAAATATACGTTACTCAATTGATTATATTTATATTAGATTGCGATATTTCTTCGTAATAATTGCTCACAAGTTCTATAATATGATATTAATAATTTATATATAAAAAAAGTTACAGAGTATGAAAAGCATTGGTGACATAAAATAAATACAACTGTTAAACTGTGATTTTGCAAATTGTCGTAAGCATATCATTAACAAGTGGACAGAACGAAATTAATACGAGCTTAATAATATATTTAAAAAAATTAAACAAGCGCCTTGCATATAAACATTACTCACAATATCTCATAATATATGCAAACGGCTTAATTCTCAAAAGTCTTATAATTCCAAGATAATTAAATTATGCCATTAAATACTTTTTACTTTTATCCAGGTCTCTTTGACTTGTATAAAGTTTAGTTATTATTTTTAGCTCATTATTTGTAATAACTTTACACGCTTATTTTTACTGCGTAGCCTATGCAAGTAAACGTAAAAGACCTAAATACTCAATTTTAACAAGAAATTTGCACAAAGAAAACTTTTAGCTCGAATTGTTTGATCGTAGTGAGTTTTCATTGTACACAAAGATGTTAGAGCATGAGATTAAAAACTTCAATATTATAATATTTAGCAATTGAAAATATTAACTGAATTTGAAATCAAAAGAATTAGAAAAAACAAAATATTCGTTAAAAATTATGAATTAATTTTAATCTTCTTGTTCTAATCGAAATTGAATTGTTCTAATTGAATTTTGAAATTTCTTCTTCGTTTTATAATTATTTATTTATTAGTTTATAAAACAACTCTTTCCAAATACCAATAAATTTAGTATTTCAAGTGCAATGTATGCTTTTACTTCTAAAGTTGCCGTAATTGATCAGAAAAATATATATTCGAGCAACGCTTGTAAGATTAAACACAATTCTAATTTAACCACAAGCAGCAATAAAACTCGTAAAATCTATAATTTTTTTACTGTATGTAGTCAAAGCGTATGATTTCAAACAAAATTGATAAACGATTGGGTAATAATGGAGCAAAAGAAATTTATATAATTTTTTTTAACAATGTACCAAGTATGTACTTTTGTTCAGTGTCTGTTGGAATAATAATTCGAATAATAACTTTAAATTTCTTTAAATTGATTTATTTTTGTTACATTTATTATATATTTTATACATTTATTTCTTACGATTGCGTGAAACAATAATTATTAAACAATAGTAATTATTTTGTTATAAAAACTTGGCTCTGTCAGCGTGAGTAATTGAATAATTAATTATCATAATAATATCACGAATTCGTATCGTTCCATTGACTAATTGTCGAATTTTATATATACCAATACGTTTAAATACAATTTGCAATAACTCAATGATCGCAGATAATCATTTTTTAACAAAGCAAATTATGAAATACAATGCGTGTTATTGATTAAGAATACGCTTATGTCTACAATTAAAATTGCATTTTGTATTTTATAAGTGTATTATTACGAAATAAAAGATTTTTGGATGTCGTCCATGTATATTACAAATAATTATATTGTAAATGATAAAACAGTCGTGCGACATTATTTAACAAGCTTGTTGATGCTTAAAAAAAAAACAAAATAAATTGAAAAGTTAACAGAACTCGTCTACTCCTTAATTAATCTTTTATTAGTTAGATTATTTGTTTATTCAAATGAAATATCTGGATTCATTTTTGGTGAGTCAATTTACTTATCTTTCTTAACGTACTATTGGACAACGGATAAATAATATGTATAGGCACACAATATATATATATATATATATGCTTTTCAGAATATGTAACTGTAAGCTGATTAACCAATGTAACCAAGCATAAGCTTCGGTCCCGCGAGGAGAAAGAATCGTTTGAGAGTGGCCAAGAAAAAAAAGAAAAAAAAGAACACGAACATGTAAGATATTTAAAATATTAATGCCAAATGTTTAAATTACCTTTTAAAAGCAGTAAATTCACTATTAAATAAACTGTCGTAATGTCATCGTAATAAAATTGTTAAAATATGAAAACTTTGGAAATTTATTGTTCAGTTCATAAAGAAAATAAAGAATATAGTTTTCACTTAATCGGCGGAAAAATTGTATTAAAATAACATTGAGGTTAAAGAGTTTAAGTATATAAATAAAAGGCCATCGTTTGTTATTATAGAGAGTCAACTGCGTAACTATGTATCTGTTCATTGTCCTAGCAGAGATAAAAATGAAGGACACACACACGTATATATATATATATATATCAAATCAATTATTTTCCGATAAATTTTGATGGCTCGTCGATACGTTTGACATTAAAATAGATTCCTTTCCTTACAGTAACAGAAAAACCGAAAGAAACAAAATCATCAGATCAATTAGGTTAAGAAATTTAGCGTAACATAAGTAATGAAAAATTATAAGAGTAATAAACTCTTCTGATTCTAAGCGTTTAATTATTAAAGGCACGTGTTTTGAACATAAAGGTACATAGCAAATAACTTGGACATTCCCAGACGATGTCACGCATACTTATAGCGATCACTTTATAATCAATGAAAGACGTCATTCCAACACTTTACATATTCAATACTTTAAGGAAGCAGATTGCCATTCTAATAATTTTGTATTAGTAATTGTAATTAAAATTCAATTGGCGATAAATAATATGAGGAGTTGGTAAGTGAATTTGGCACACTTAATTTATAATAAAAATATAATGAACTGTTAAAGTAATGCCGTTAACCGGCTTAAAAGATACAATTCTTTAAATAATATTAATGAAAATAGAAATGAATGATAATCAATCTCGTATATATGTATATATATATATATATAAAGTATATGTGCACAAAGTGTTTGTAAACAAAAGGTGAGATAATTTAAGATTAAAGTAAATAATCCAATAGCATTGAAATAACATTATAGTACTAAAAAAAATATGCGCGCAAAAAGTATTTGCAAGACATATATTGACACAAGCTTTAATTTGAATAGAATTAATTATTATATTCCATTGTATTTAATGCGATATAAGAATAGCAATTCAATATTTTTTACACATCATTAGTAATTTATGAATACGGTACGATTATTTGATAAAATTGTATTGTTGAAATTGATATCAAAGAATTTAAGCTTTACGATCTGTTGTCTGAATTGAATTAATTATAAATTAAAAAACAATAAAAACATTGCTCTGTAACAAAGGAATAATTAAGTTTTAAGGAGCAACGAAGTTAATTGAATGCACTGGAATAACATTAGTTACTAAAATTTATAATTTCTTGAAGTTTTGAGAAATATGATTTTCGTGCAATAGATGAATAAAAAGCCCAATTATTATTATTGCCATTCATCAGAATTTATCAAAATAATTATTATGACGGGATTTCTAATTGAAAATACATTTTCACTATTCTCTGGGTTATCTAATGTACTACATATAATTTGTAAAATTCTTGCAATTAAAGATTTCATCAAACCATCAAATCACATCGTAATCGAGTAATCAAGTATTTAAGCTATTCGATCATTACTAAATGGTGAAAAACCTGAGACAAAAAATGCGAGTCCTGACATAAAACGTCGACATATTGTTTGATTAATTGAGGCTGTAGAAAAGTTAAAATTAATGCAAATATCTTCAAGACAATTGAGAGAAAGATCGAGGGGACAGTTGAATGTTCCTTTTTATTTCTTAAACAATATCCACTAAATTTTCCTAATTTTTAAATTCTTAGCATTATAAGCATTAAACAGAAAACGCTTAACTGATACTAATAAAATTATTTAAAAACTTAATAAATTATTGAATTTTCCATATAAAAAAAAATCTTGGGATGAGTTTAACTTTTTTTCAATTTAAAATACTTTGTACGAACTAAATTAGGTTTAATCATTGCTTTACTTTGATAAAGTATATAATTATGGGATTATCATTGTTGTTATCAATTGTTATTGTTGTTGCTGCCGTTTCGAAATAGTGACACCAGATGGTAAGATGGAGTTAATTATCAAGGTAAGTTAAAGTAAAAAATTGGCAAACGATAAGAATGTTAGATCGAATAGTGCGTAAAAGTGCTTGGGATGAAGCTGTTATTGTTAACGTTGAGTATAAATTATTTCTAGCATTATTAGTGTTGCCAAGACGTATCGGCTATCACCTTTTTGCTTATCCAAGCCGATTATTTATCTGCACTTTTTCTTTACAAATCCAAGTAAAAGTGCCGACCAACGTGGAACGATTTCCTCGTTCGATTATCCCTGCCTTCGATACTAATATGCCTTGAAGTGGCCATGAAAAATGATTTGTCAATCATCCCTTCCCTAACAATTAACGCCTCGTTAATACCTCGTTAATCGCATTAGCCAATGTGATCAAGCGATCGATAAAAATAAAAGCGAGAGTGAGCAGCGCTGAACGTAACCAGGAGCGACGCGATCGTCAATGTCCCAGCGCACTCTCGTCGCTCGCATAGGTAGAAGAAGGCGAAAGGCGACGAAACCAAGTGATTTCCCGCTAACGCGCTCGCATAACCTCAAATCCGGCGTTGGAGCCCCGTAGGCAAGCGACACCCTGGACCGAGCCTCCTCGCCGCCGAGCGGGGCGAGCCTTGGCCAGTGCTGGGACTCGCAGCACTCGGGCCGCCGATGTCGGCCGGCAGAAGCTCGCGTCCGGCCGCGCAGCGGCACCTCCGCGCTCTCGATTACGGCAACTGTAAGTCTGTGACGTCAGTGGGTGCGAAAAGATGTCTGCGTCCAGGGCAGGCGGGGACGGGCGCGCACGGCGGGCGGCGGCTCGTTTTCACCTCTTGATCCGAAAGCGTCGATGAACACCGGGGGGAAGATGCAAAACACTCCGCCGGTCTCGCCGCGCGTCTTCGCGGCCATACAGACGGTCAATACCCGGGAGCTCGCCCAGTGCAGCGAGCGCGAGGTCCGCCCGATCCTGCCGTGTTTGGTTAGGATGAGCCTGATCGCGCCGCTCGACACTACCAACGAGTGCATCGAGGCCAGGAAGGAGATACTCACGATATTGTCGGGCATCGAGTCGGTCAATTCGATGGTCGCCCTCTTGTCCATTGACTTTCATAGTCTGGAGATCGATGTGCGGAGGGAACAGCAGCTTCGGTGAGTCCCCCAATTATTTGATATTGAGGCCAGGAGGCTGGCCAAAGCGCCTCGTTATTTCTGTCTTTGTGTCCGTTGAGTCGGCTTGCGAGATTGTTAATGCGATCGAGGAGGTTGGATCGCTCGCTCAAATGCACATTTCTTGCTTGATTCCCTTATTTTCATACAGCTTTTGGCTTCTTAATTGCAGTGCGGCTAGCAGCGACATTGGCCTTGCTTGAGATTTTGCATGCCCTATTATATTGTACAATTGTAATTGTTGTTCTTTTTAGGCAGAAGAAGGGAAATGTACAAGCTGATAGTATTTTGGCACAGTCGCTACAAAGTGCTCTCATTTTAGAATTTGAGCGTAGCGATGCCAATCGACGCATTCGCCTTGTTCTCAGCGAAATCCTGTTTATAGCGTCACAAATACAAGAGCTCCAAAAGAATCAAGAATTTCAAATCAAGCAGTCCGACTTATTCGATAGCGTCGTGTACATGGAAGAGATTAGTTATATTATATGCATCGCTCTGGCAGAGTTGCCCGATCTTTTATCCATACCAAACATATCCGAAACTCTACTGCACATAAAACATGGACCCGAAATAATATGTTGGATCATAGCCAATAATCCAGATTGTTTTATGGAGGTTTGTTCGTTCTTAATAGCCAATGGAGAGCGACAAGAGGAGTCCGCATTGAGTAGTATAAGAACTCAGACCTTAACGATGTTGTGCCAAATGAATCCGAGTCAAGCGCTCGTAATACGTGCAAAGTGCATTGAACTTTGCAGGATGCCAGCTTTGGCCATAACATTGAGTTTAGAGAACGACGGTATTAATGGCTCAATGGCAGAGAGCGATATAGTTGCCTTTGTTTCTGGCCTTCTACTGGGCAACGATGTACAGGTATGACTTATTCTTCGCTAAAGCGTACGTGCAGTGGTTAGAGTTGTACTTTTAATTTATGTTGTGCGCTGCAAACTAGATGTGGCCCAAGCTTGTGCATTATAAATTTTTCTCCCTTGTTTAATTTAAACTCCAATTTGTATAAAATATTCAAATTGTTTTTCGCAGCATTCCGATAATATCGCAATAATTATCTTTTCAAACGTAGCATAAGCATAAAGGAAGCACATCCAACACTAATGACTTTCATTTTCTACTTTTAGGTTAGAGCGTGGATCGCAATGTTTATAAGAAACGGACAGAAGAGAAAATGGGAATCGCATACTGCCCTACAGGCTCTGAGAGACGAATTGTTAAGAAGATTGCAAGCCATAACTGCCCATAGCTCGGATGGACAGCTGGCCGAGTGTCGAGTCGTGCAGGCAAGCGCACTGCTGAGGTTGTATTGTGCCCTGCGCGGCATCGGCGGTATAAAGTTCCAGGACGAGGAGGTCATGATGATTGTGAAACTGCTGACATCTCACCCACCTCCTTCGCCAGCCGGAGTCAGATTCGTTTCCCTAGGTCTGTGCATGCTCATAGCCTGCCCATCCCTGATCGGCCATCACAGTCTCGAAAAGCCAAGCATCGAGTGGGTACAGTGGCTCGTTCGTGAGGAGGCCTATTTTGAGAGTGCCAGCGGAGTATCGGCCAGCTTTGGCGAAATGCTCCTCCTCATGGCAATTCACTTCCACAGCAACCAGTTGTCAGCTATTTGCGAGCTGGTGTGCGCGACTCTGGGCATGAAGATACCCATTAGGCCAAACAACCTAACCCGTATGAAGCAGATCTTCATGCAGGAGATCTTTACGGAGCAGGTGGTAACGTCCCACGCTGTCAAGGTGCCAGTGACTGCCAATCTAAACGCCAACATACCAGGCTTCCTGCCTGTCCACTGCATACACCAACTACTTAAATCGCGGGCCTTCGCCAAGCACAAAGTGCCCATAAAGAACTGGATCTATCGCCAAATATCGGACAGTGTGCCACCCCTCCATCCGGTATTACCAGCTCTCGTTGAGGTCTACGTCAACTCAATTCTTGTGACGAACAACAAGGCTGTGGAGCACACAAACAAGCCTATTACCGAGGATGAGATCAGGCGCGTTTTCCAAAATAGCGTATTTGGAGCGAATTTCGACTTGAAGAGGAAAGGTGGGCGCATCGTTGAGCCCGAGATCGAGTGCAAGAAGGCCGTCGACGCACCACGCCCTTCCCTAACATCTCAACTCTTGCTCCTATACTATTTACTGCTGTACGAGGATGTACGATTAGCCAATATGCACAGTTTTATATCTCAGGGCAGGAAGGTTAAATCCTATTCGACTGAGTTTCTGTCCGAGCTGCCCATAAAGTACCTGCTCCAGCAGGTACAGAGGGACCAAATGAGCTACGCGGGCCTCTTCTCTCCTCTTCTCAGGTTGCTGGCGACGCACTTTCCCCATCTGTCGTTAGTCGACGACTGGCTAGACGACGAGGCCATAAATGTCGACACTGGTGCTAAGAATCACGAGACCATCATTATTAACGAGTCGACTATCAAGGAGGCCTTTGATCACATACAAAATTGTCCGTCAAAAACAGGAATGCTACTTAGGCAACTCATGTCGATGAAACCTACCGATATTTGGCCCTACGCTAAAACCATCGTGCAGTACTTTAAAAAGATTTTGGACGAGAGGATACCTAGATATATACAAGGTATAGTTGGCTTTTTCAAATTGGTTCTGTCAAGCTTGTTTTAAAAATCCGGTCTGTTCTTGCATAGAAATTTTAAGAACTACTAAGCTGTGGCAATTCGTTTTAAACATTAACCTTGAAATTACCTATAATCTATAACTGCAGCTATAATGCAGCGGGAATTGTAAGATCGCAAGTACATTCTGATATTGCTTATAAGCTTCCTAAAAGGATGCTAACTGGCAAGGGATGAATCTTGTCGATTGACACGGCATATTATCATTAATCATTGAAATTTGAAAACTCCACGCTGTTTTCTAACCCACCCAGTCTTTCCAACGTTTCTATTATCATTCCTAATGTCTTTCGTGTACTTTGCATAGGCACAGGCATAGGCATTTAAAATGCAATTAAAATTAAAATACAATGTTTTGCACGCAAACAATTAGACACTCTTATTTCTTATTTCAGAACTTTATCAGCAAGTGTGGTTGAGGTTAAATACAGTACTACCTCGCTGCCTATGGGTACTTTCGATAAACGCACTGTTTATAGAAAATTCGGCAGTGGCAACTGTTTTTCTCACACAAGAGAACATCGTTCTTGATCCACTTCAAGTTTTGCGTTGCGACATGAGGGTATTTCGCTGTGCACCTGTTTTATCTGTGATACTTAGGTAACTATTGCCCGTGCATTTTCTTTGATAAGATTTGATAGAAACTTTGATAAGACAATTGATTGAAAGCTCAATGTTAAAGATAAAATAAACGAAGGTAATAATACTTTTTAAACGCACCTGCTTTTACCACTGCGCATCCTTTCAATGAATTTGTTCTAATGAAACGTGTGGCTGGCTTTACAAAATCACAATGCTTTAATACAAGTCAATATTGTTGGGCCTTGATCGATCGATAGTTAATATTGGCGTTGAATTGAAAGCTTAGAGATTTAACGGCCAGCCCAGCCTACATTGCTTTATATTATAAGACACATAGGGGGAATGTAAAATTGCTATTGGCATCAATCATCGTGCTCAGGCATCGAGCATCCTTAGCTAATGGCGTGTTCTGTTTGCAGAATTTTACAAGCAACATTAGCGGCGTCTCGGTCTCAGTTATCCAGGCACATGCAAGATAGACCTTTAACGGAAAAAATTGGACAATTGACTAGCGAGGTAGAACGGGAGGAGCTCAAAACGGCTTTAATAGCCGGGCAGGAGAGTGCGGCTGTACAAATTTTATTGGAGGCGTGTCTTGAGACGGAGGAGGACAGAACGATTGCCGGCCAAATGTGGTCCCTTAGAGA
Source organism: Ceratosolen corneri (assembly GCA_030522565.1). Taxonomy (NCBI): domain Eukaryota; kingdom Metazoa; phylum Arthropoda; class Insecta; order Hymenoptera; family Agaonidae; genus Ceratosolen; species Ceratosolen corneri. The sequence continues at coordinate 44,444 of JAPYYT010000010.1, read as the reverse complement.
AATAAGAAGCGTCGTTTGTTCTTATCTCCATCAAGTTTTCATCGCCGACCCTTCCCTCGCAAAGTTGGTGCATTTTCAGGTAAAAATGGCCAAAGTCCTTTTTTTAACGACCAACACCACCACGACTTTTCATTCCAAAAGCCCCGATAGCTTTGCTTGCTCGAGCACTGTTATACGGATAAGTCAGTCAACTGCCTTAAATTCCACAAAACAAAACTTGGCCGAACGAAATAATTCTCTCTCTCCCTCTCTCTTACCCTCTCGATTCTTTTCATCTCCATCATTTTTATCCTTGTTGCGCTTGGCTGGCCAATTGGGGAATGTGATTTTAATGAAAATGCTTCGATTTGCACAGGGCTACCCCAGAGAACTAATACCAGTTACAGTAGCGGGCATCCCGTCCATGCACATATGCCTCGATTGGATCCCGGAGCTGATGGCCCAGCCAGAATTGGACAAGCAGGTCTTCGCCGTAGATCTCGCATCGCATTTGGCCGTCCAATACGCGTTGCCCAAGGCTCTCTGCGTCTGTCGACTGGCAATAAACACCCTGGGCACGTTACTCGGCGCACTGCCTTCCAAGGATCGCGTATCCCTTTTCATGCCCATTCTGTCGGCTCTAACGAGGATCGGATTTGCCTTCCCGCCCCTTGTGGACGGCGCTATCGATCTGCTTGTGCAGCTCGGCAGAGTTAGCTCGGCCCAGGCGGCCCTCGGCGACGAGTCCGCCGAGATTCTCTGCCAGGAGGTCAACGCGACCTTCTCGTGCCTGCTGCAAAAGGCCGTTCTTCAGTCGAGTGTTTATTAACATACAAGCATACACACGCACACACACACACGCGCACACATTATACGTATTCCTTTGTATTTTTGGAGTTTTGGATTTCCATGCATTTTTTTTTTGTTTGCTTCTTGTTCAATCTCAATTTTAAAATTAGTGCTTTTGCGGATTTCTTTTCGTCTCGTTCGTTTGCTTTTGTCGAGTAAGGAGTAACGAGACCGTGTTTTTAGAGCCAAGTATAGATAAGTGACTATAGACGATTTGTTGAAATGCCGAATTCGCTTGTGCATCCTCGATGCACAATAATTAAGGCTTCGTTTGAAGAATAAATTCTAGCTGCAATTTGAGCTGAAAATTTGCATTTATTATCAATGCACTTTAACTTTAAATATATTTAATATTTTATTCAATGTTACCTTCGTCTATGTAAATGTCAATGAGAATTATAAATATAATTAAAATTACAGTGTAGCTGTAATAAATGTAATCGCTCGTTTTGTAAATTGACCTAACTTTTTTTAATGCCGTTTCAAAAGTCAGTGTGGCGGTGACGAGTATTTGAAATTTGCAGCCAAGTGTACGTTTGCCAAGAGATTATGTGCTAATAAATTATTCGGGCATTTCAAATATATTTGAAACAATCTTTTATTTTGCAAGCAATTGAAAATTCTAGAAATGTTTAAAACACAGTTCGTTCAGTTGAAATTCATGAGTATCAGAAGGTCGCATATGATATTTTTAATTTTTTTTCCCCCTTTGTTAATTAGCTTATAATATAGTTTACTATGAAGCATATTTTCATATTAAAAATCATTCTTTAAAAATGGTAAACATTGTTCTTAAGTATATAAACCTATATAGCCATATATTTTTCAAGCACGAATATTATTTAGTAAACTATATTATTTAATATTCTAAATGATGAAAATTAATTTTAAAGGTATTACAAATTAAACACACATTGAGCTTGACTGAAGAATATAAGATCAAAATTCTGTTAAAATTATGTACATACATTAGTGATTAAAGATGTATTTTATTGTTTATAGAACTCTAAAAACTAAGTATTTGTAATAAAGACTAATTTGTAAATCTGAATCGAAGTTTTATATGCATATTGAGAGTGGAAGGAAATTGGATTAATAGGATGAATTTTTTCCAACATATTAATCAAAATGTATGTTTTAAAAGATTATTTTGGACTCTTTTGGAAAGTTATTTTTAATTGAAGTGTGTAAATTATATGTTGAATTAAACAAATATACATATTGTTTGAAAGAGTAATTTAAATCTATCATAAATCTGTACAGATCTTATAATGCAAATTTAATATTACATGGCTATTTACATCGTTAAGTGGTTTTTAAATCGAGTTAAGGCACAATTCATTAAGACGCAATGATTCTCTTTGATACATTATTTTTGTAAATTATCACGCAGATTGTACATTTGACAATTATCTTTCATTATGTTTTTCTTGTTAAATATGTTTCAAGCGAATCCCTAACTTTACTATGGTGTTCATCCAAAATATTGCTCATCTTCACAAACAACGTTTTGGCAGATTCTTTCAAATGTGCATTCTGTCGCTGCACAGCCTCCTTTTTATCAATAGATTCTGCTATTTGCTGGTTCACTAAATCTAATTCATTCGTCAATTTCACCATTGATTCATTTAAATCCGATAAATCGCACTGCAATTTCTTGATTTCTTCGCGTTTCTTATTTTCTTTATCCTTTAGCTCCTGCTTCTGCTTCTCGTCTGTAGCTTTTTTCTTCTCCACTTTTTCCGACAGTGTATCCCTTTTTGTTTGCATTGCTTCCAGTTCTCTATTATGCGATTCAATCGAACTCAGGTTCTTACTTAATTCGTTACTTTGTTCTTGCATGAATTTGTCCATCAATGATTTTCTTTCTTCTAGTCGGGCCATAAAGTCAGATTCGCATATTCCATTCTCTGGTATTAATAATTCATCGATATTTGTATTACAGTCAGAAAGTTGCATGAAAAGTGCTTGATTGTAGGCCAATATAGATTTTACAAGATTTGTATTTGACGAAACTAAACGTATGTCCAAAGAATATGCTTCCTTTTTTATTTCTTCTAAATGTGCTTCGAAATTTTGATTATAAGCCTGCTGTTCACTGCAAATCTTTACAATTTCATCTCGTTCGCTAACAGACATGGGCTGCTGTTTTATAATGTTATTTAATTCATCTTTAGTGCTGTCCAATTTTTCAATATCTTTAATAAACATTGCCGAATCTTTATTTAGCTGCTCAATTGCTTTGAGAGTTTTTTCAATGTACTTTTCCTGCGCGCTAATGTGCTCCTGTTGCTTCAGTTGATCTTTCTTAATATTACTAAGTATTTCTTGTAGCTCGTTCACTTCTTCATCGAGTTTATTAGCTTTTTCTTGCTCTGCCTCTAGATTCTCTTGAGCTTTCTCAAATTCTAAACACACTTGTTCATACATTTTGGCATTTATACCTCTCCTTTCAGCTTCTTCTTGAAAGAATTTTTGTATAATACTCTCTTCATCTTCAGGTTTTTCTTCGTTCCAGGCTTTATAACAATTGATCATTAGGAGGAAAATTCGTCTACGATTTTCCTTTTCTTCTTCGGATTCTCCAATCATTGGTAATCTGTCAAGAGTAAATATCTCACTAGCTAAATCCTTAACTTCGCATAATTCAACTAACCAGCAAATCCAACCAATTGCATGGGGCCAGGAATGCATTGTATTTGCAGTTTTAAGCCAAGACTTATTTATTAATCCTGGATAATGAAGTTTCTTGGCTATTTTTGGAATTTCTTCGATATAATTAGCTACATTAAGCGATACTTTCATATCAAGAAGCTTAATTAACAAATTTGTTGCTTCGACAAATATTTTTAAAGTGAGAGGTTTCATACTTCCATTATTATTTAAAATTGTACTTTGGCCAATCGAGTGAAAATAATTATCTATCTTGCTTAGCATTTCATTTTGATAATTTTTATCCGAAAGTGGTCGACTATCCTTTTTGGGACCTTTTGGAGCGAGAGTACTTGCCCTTTCAGCAGAAGACGCTCTAACGCTTCTTCCATCGCTAGTCGGTATTATATGTCTAGATCCAGTTGCCATCGGTGTCATATATCCTTTTGAGGCAAGATTACCTTGATCTACATACGATACTCTGCCTCTATTACCTTCAATTCCATGGGTATAACGATTGCTAGGCATCGGAGAAATTACAGACGAAGCTGTAGTATATTGGCCAATCGATGTTTTAGGACCTTCAACGAATAAATAGAATGTAATTTAACATAAGTTGTATTAATTTAATAATTTAATCTATCTTTAATTTATTAATTTAATGTACTTTTATTTTCATCTTTATCTATTTAATTTAAGTCTTCTAACATACACTGACTCCAAAATAATTAAATACTTAATTACACTCATTAATAATTGTACTACATTCTCTAAGGAATATTCTTTAATTCAAAATAATTTTACAATTGGCAAATGAATAACAAAACAGTGAGTTAAGATTAAAAGAGAACTAATAATATACCTGTGGTGGGTCTCAAATTTGATTTTCGCAGACCACTAAGTCTGTCGGAGGAAGAGCTGCGTATTCGTGGCTTTGGAATCATTGTTTCTTGAGCACCAAAATTGGAGTCTTTTGTTTTTATGCTTTGTAATCTCCTGGAGTCGATTCGCAAAGAATTTCTATCTTGATCTTGCTGGGAAAATCGGCCAGGATTTGACAAAGATCGACGCCTCGTTGTGTTCGTACTTTTTCTCATTTTGCTGTTTATTACTGCACGTGCCCTACTATTCCATTAAACTTTCCTCTTGATTCATCAGATTTTTACAACACATTCATAAATCCTTTACCAAACCTCGCACCAATAATTACAAACTAATGTTCAAAAATTTCAAATAACCGTTTATGAGCGTCGCCGCTCGGTAAAAGCGCATACAACATTGCTTACTCAGTCCTACCAATACATAAATTCAAATACTTTTTCTAAAATAAAAGGCCTTACCGAATTTACAAATTAACAATAACAATAATACTAATAATAATAACCGATAATAATAATAATAATAATAAAACTTTTATTATTAAAGGGAAGAAGAAAGAATGTCGATTAAAAAAAATATGCTAAGTAGCATTTTTATTTAAAATTTAAAAGCAAATTCAAAAGAAATTAAATTCAAATGAAAAATATCGATAATCGGCCGAGTTAAAGTTTTAATTGAACAAAAATTAGATGTTCATTTCATACTTGAATTCCTATGGCAAGCATCTAAATATAATTAGCGAAATTCCAATGCAAACACAATTAATAAATGCCATTCGACGGCAGTTACTGATCCTGGGAAATTAGTATTTTTATGTTGGCAGCAGTGGAGCTGGATACTAGACTCCGAGCTACCTGCCAATCGTCAGTCCATTTTGTTGTGTAAGGCGGTTGGTCGTAGTGGCTTGCACGTTTCGTGTCGTTGGACTTAAAAGTAAGTGTAAATGTAATAAATTAATACTAAATAGTTGTTTAAGTCGTCGAGTTAGCGATCGGCGCATTAAAATCAATTGGCAAACGCACAGATTGCATGAGAATTTATAGCGATACGATTGGATAACTTTTGTATGCTCTCGTCGCGTCGCACGTGGCTTGTAAATTGCAGCCTTTATATTATTTTATATTAATGATGATTTTCACTTTCACCATCTTTCGACTGATAGCCCGTGATGGTTAATTTATACTGATGTATTATTTAAGATGCACTCTTTGTCGCACGCATTTCTAAATATCGCGATGTAATAGGAGTTCCACGTATTTTTCAGAATGCGTTACGTGGCCGCGTACCTCTTGGCCGTTTTGGGAGGCAAATCTTCTCCCAATCAAACTGACATTGAAAAGATTCTTTCGTCCGTTGGTATTGAAGTCGACGTAGAGAAACTCAAGAAGGTCATTTCATCCCTAAATGGAAAGAATATCGAGGAACTTATTGCTCAAGGTATGCTCCAATTTTACACTCCATTGTGGCATTGCCACAGCCAAATAAAATTCTTTTTAATTTTTATATTTTGTGTTTTATAGGCCGTGAAAAGCTTTGTACAATGCCAGTTGGTGGTGCGGTAGCGCCGGTAGCCGCTGCACCTGGTGGTGGTACTGGCACTGCTGCTGCCGAAGAAAAGAAAGGTTAGCTTTCATTTGCAAAAGAAGTTATATCTTAATTAATTATCCAAGTGTCTCGATTGAGCGCTCAGTTTCTTTTTGGTAACAAATTTGCATAATTTTTTACATTTTTTTTACATTTGTGTCGACACTTTGAGGTGTTTTATAAATTGATATATCGTGATAATTTTGAGACCAGTTATTGATTTTATAGTTATCATTTTATTTTATGAAGATAAATCCAGACGCGACTTATTTTTCAAATTTATTCCTATACAAATGTAAATAATTGTTATTTAAAAGAAATCAAATTTTGTTATCTGCAATTATTGGCTAATCAGTAAACACTAATAATTATTGATCTATCAAAAATGATAAACTGCATATTTCAATATTTAAGATAGTAAAATAAATAAGATTCATGTATTTTTATTACAATTTGGATTCATAATTGAATTAAAAGTTTATTGAAAAATTCACGTTAGAAGTAGTTCTTGTTCAGCATAATAGTTGTTATTCAGTTTTGGTCAGATGATGGTAATTTTTATGTTTGGATGACAATGAAATTTACGTTTCATTGTAATAGTCTTATTAATTTTATCTGTCCAACAATGTTCTCAAATAACTACCTTTTAACTGCATCTTGTGGAAATTTTACTATCTAATCGTTGAATTATGTCTTGAAATATGTCAAACTTTGCAACTACCTATTATAATGTAAATTTCATTTTGTCATTGCAGAAGAAAAGAAACCAGCCAAAGAGGAATCTGAATCAGAAGACGAGGATATGGGTTTCGGTCTTTTCGACTAAGAATCGAAATTGCAGCAGAATTTTATTGTTTAATGATGGAAGAGCAACGACGAATTTAATTTAAAAATTTTTTTTTAATTGTTGACAATCGTTGTGTTTTCATTACTAAAGAATAAAAAATTTTCTACCAACAACATTTGTTTCGTTATTATTATAATTTATAAACTATTATAAACGGCATGTTGAATAATGCAATTCTGCTTTATAATCAATTTTTAATAAGTTATAAAGACATCTTTAGTAGTGGCTTTTAGGTACTTCATTCAATCATTGTTTAGATATTTTGTTAATTTTCAAAAGTGTTTTGCACATTATCTTATTTTCGTTGTTTACGTTGAAAAATTTTCAAAAGTGAATATTTGAGCTTTTACATGAGCCAATATAAAATGGATTTCTTAGATAAATTATCATTTTCTTTTTATATCATATATTTTTTATTCGTAATTTCATAATTTAGTTATCAGTTTTTGTAAACAAGATTTTTATTTAGAGGAAAACGACCTAATTAAAACGTTTTACATGTTACGTACATTATACTTCTTACATCAAAAGATTATAAATATTTAGAATGCTTATAAAACAAATAGATTTTAAAATATTTTAAAAATATAATGAATATAGTGAATTTTTAAGTATTTAAAACAGCTGGTGGATTTTTACGTATATTGTGAAAATAAAAATTAGTAACGGTAATTTACGTTTATTAGATTAAATCTTGTTTTAATTTTACATTAAATTGTTGGAAAAATAAAGGTAGGTGGATGCATTTCTAAATAATCGCACGTAGAAAAAATGACGACACAGAAATTAATAAATATATAGAGCAATATTTAACTTACAATATGTTATACAAGAATAAAATGAAATATTTTACTTTTAGTTATTTGATGTAATTTGCAGGAATATAAAAATTGTTTTTATCAATTATCAGTGACTGCGTATCTTTAAAATACTTTTATCATTGTTCTTTATTTCCTTCATAGAGAGGTATTGAATGATAATTACGAATGTCAGGGAAGGTAAATAAGAATAATAGAAGTCGAATGGATGTATTTGTATAAAAGTGCTGTTTCCGTGTACTGTAGTTTCATACTCTGAAAAGTCATTTTTTTTATATTACAAAAGAGTTACAAATGATGGCAGCGAGATAGAAAGAGAGAGCGAGCGAGGGCTTTTGATATGCGGGCGGCGGCGGGGTTGGGAGGGAGGGGGGACAAAAATCAATTTCTTTGAGAGGAGCCGAGATGTAGTAACTATTTCTATACGTGGTTTAAAAGATAAGAGGAGTTGATATACGGAAGAGAAAAAGTATAAAGAAGTTGGTTGGTTGAATTATGGTGTCAAATGAAGATTATCGGAAGGTAAATGTTTGGTTAAAAATACCATTTTGCGAGGGCAGCGAAATGTTTGGTAAATTGTCGTACAATAGAGATTCAATTTGATTAGAGAATCAAATAGACTGCATAATAATTGGAAATAGTTATAATGTTTTAAACAAGGGACAAGGAATATTGGTACAATTTCAAAGGCCCTTTGGCACTATACCAAACTAAAACAGTCTTAAAATGTAATTATGTAAGAGTCATTAATTAAGCTATAATTCATGGAGATAGGGTCGTTTAATCTACTGCATTTAGGCAATGTATCATGGCGTGGCTGAATCGACTCGAGAATACAACAAAGATCGTCATGTACAATCGATCTTCTCCACGTAACGTAAGCGGCCATCTCAGTCAAGTTATATAGACAGCGCTAAATTAGTCTTTGAAAAAGTACCTTGAGCATAATGATAAATGAGCTGATTAATTAATAAATGATGATATATTGTCGCTGAGAATTTTACATCGAGAGCAACAATTAGGAACTGGTTTGTCGAATAAGATAATAATAGGATGCGGTGCGAGGTATCTCCTGAAAGGAAATAGAAGCCATCTTCAAGTAGAACGTAAACATGCTTCGCATATTAGATGTTTTCATAATAGGGCGTCCTAAACAAGATGAATTGCTGTTGCATTACGTGCATTGAATGAGACAATTAAGCAAATCAAGAGAAATTGATGTATTTAGACCAGAGATTCTTCGTGAACGGAATCTTTAATGGCCTCGTACGTACAAAGTGGACCACGACATTTATAAGAAGCAAAAAGCCGCAAAATAATTATGGCGCCTATGCAACGAGGAGCCTTATTATTATCATTATTATTATTACCACCCCGGAAGGATGAGGATTTTTGGACCAAGTTATCTAGATTGTAAAAGTGATTAGAGCAGCAAGATCAATATTTTTTCTCCGGTTGATTTCTCAGCCGATCGACAAAGTACAAAGGTAAGCTGCTTATGGATTTGGAGCCGTGCTTATTTAGTGGCGCAATCCTAATTGTGTAGATTAAACAAGAGAAGCTGCAAATAGGCAAAACCACAAGAATATCGAAGGGGCCTCCCACTTAACATTGATAGCTTTGGTTAAATCGAGTTGATTTTCAAGCCTCGGTGGGGTGGATATTAAATTACCTTTGAGGCGATTAGTCAAACGGACATTAAGTTAAAACATATAGCCAGCAGAATTTTCAAGCCCAACTCAATAATCGCTGAGAAATTGCTCGAGTGTAAAACGATCGGAGACATGGAATTGCAAAACGAGTACGCTCAAATGGGCAACTATAAGTGGTTGATAAATGACTCTACTGGGTACAGATGGTTGTCGAACTATTCAATGCCAAAATAGCTGAGAGTAAATAACTTTGTGAGCCTCCGGAATGAGACAGAATGTAAAATAGTGAATCGCTTGAAGAATAAAAGAAAAGTGAAGAAGAAGAAGAAGGTCCTTGGAGAGTGGGAATGGAGCTGCTGGAGCTGTACATGTCATTGAAGAAGAGCGGCGCATCGCCAATGTGACCATAAAATGAATAGTTATTACATGAATGTTGAATTTTTTTCAAGAATCAATAGGCGTACGGGTATGTGATAAAACTATTTGGACACAATAAGCCTGGCCTGCCATTAAATAAAGGCAAACTTTACATTAAATATCTGATAATTAATGGGTAATAGAAGACTTTTATTTGGCATGAAAATAGTGAATTTCGAAGAAGAAAAAATCATGTCCCAAGTACAAACAAATATTGCCTTGTATAAGTGTTGAAAATATTACGAATTGGCAATAGTTTAAGAAGCAATTAAAAAATCAGTTGTGCATTGCCCGTATTAAGAGATCGAGTTCCTTCAAAATTATTATTATTTACTTTATTATCAAGCCAGTATGTATTATTGGGAAGCCAATAAACTTTGAACGACTTCTACTGGCTAGAATTTTTTTCAGAATTAATATGCGTCAATAAACATAGTCAAATAATTTCTCGAGATTGAATTTTCCGTGATGGCTGTTCCAAGTGATTTCTCCTTCCACGCTATTTCTTTATATTTTCAACTTTAAAAGTAATCAAATCATCTATATTTCACATATATTTTTCCAACGAAGCGATGCTTTTACGAAACTTCTTCTTTCATCATTTGAAATTAAGCTAAAGCAGCGCAAATAGTTAATAAGCAAATCGTTGCAAATCAATGTTCAAATTTGATAGTTTGCTTAAATTCAGTTTGCGGCTCTCGCATATTTGACATTAAATTTTTTCTTCCCAACAATTCCCAAAACCTACATTAACTAAGCTATTTATTAATCTTAACGAATTAATCGAAGTTAATCCCCGCTGTATTTAATTTCAATTCAAACTGAGATCGATCGTGATTATTGATCACGTTCGCGTTCCTATAAATTGCCAAGCTCAAATTGCAAAATCGTGCTTCACAAGCTTATTAGAATCCTCGGATGCTTAAGCATCATCGCGATAGTCGGGAACTCTTTCGAAAGAACATTTTGGTCAACGGAGCTCTACTCTAAACTCCCACATGGCTACTCTACGTTATTCCAGTTGGGAATCACGTGGAGTTTTTCAACGCGATATCAATCTTTCAATGGATATTTATATGAGGGGAGTTGGCACGGCAAGGCGACATACGCACTCCCCCCCCCGAAAGTGAACATAGAAAATCCATATGACTTTCCCTCGTGCATACTTTGAAAAAGGATGAGACGGTACTTGGTCCTATCGAAGTGAGCTTTCCGCCAACTCGGACGTGGCGAGTATGTCTAGGTGTGCGCCGACTGCGGCTACACAAAGAAGGAGAAAAGAGCCTCCCTCGAGCAATAATTAAAGCTTGATAGAGCAATAAATGAGCGAGTTGGTTGGGAAGCATTTCCCGGATTTCCGTGCATGGGAAGAAAGGCTTCGGTGATGTGGAATCCGGCGAGCGATTTAAGTGGCCACGACGCCACGCGTAACGGCCCTCTCCTCGCGCTGTATACGTGCAGAGGTCCACCAAACAACTCTGCAGCGCTCATTCGAGGACAAAGGAGCCGAATAAGAGGCGACCAGGGCGCCCCGGCTTTGTAAAAGTCGCCCGCTTAAAAATTGATACGGCGGAGCTTTTTTGCGAGGCCGCTCCCTAAATATCGGGGCTCCTCGCCAGAAAGGACTCGCGAAAGAGATGAGAGAGGGAGGAGGGGCCGTGGAAGGGCCAGAGGGGGGGGGAGTCATTTTTTCGCTTGGTAGACTGAAGGGCAAACAAGGTTTCGGCTTACGGCCACACACAAAGGCGAACGCCTCCTTTATACGCCCCCGGCGCGCCCGTTTGTCTCGCTATTTCCTCTCGGATAGGGATGATGCGCGAGGGCGGAGGCGCTTTAAATCTTTGATTTTCATTTTTCAGCTGTGTTTTCAGCGGCAGCGCGACCCGGCAAGACGGAGCGGGGATCGGAGAAGTGCGCGGACGTGAATGTTTGATAAGGGGCGGCGCGCGGACGTAGAGCTGCCGTTAATATAATCGGGCCGCGTATCTTGTAAAATGCTCTTTTGCCTCGAGTGCCGTCCAATGCTCTTTGCGCACCTGCGATGACGCGAGTAAGTGGCGATGACGAACGATTCTTGCTATTGTATAGCTTGTATATGTCGCTTGCGTTTAGCCGAGCCGCCCACGCGTACAATGTATGCTTGTCTTTTCGTTAAAAACTACGATTTGCAGTGAGAGTATCAATTTTATGGCACGCGTGAATTGCTTAAATAATAAAATTTAACACGCGTTGACCGAGTTAACGCGTAGCACAGCCAGCAATCTTCATTCGTATAAATTGTCGATATTTAGGATAAATACCGTTGAAAGAACACATTGCGCTTTACGGGGCATATGCGTGCTTAATTATTATTTATATTGTTAATAATCTTGATTTCATTGAAGCGCCTCCATATATTCCGGGAATCTAAAGCATAGCAAAAGTGGTCGTATTGGTGTTTGTATGAAATGTATAAAGTAACACCCTACTGGCGCACTGGCGATGTGTAGAGATAATTGAATTCCCTTGTAACGGAGCTCACTTAAATTAACAAGCCAGGGCTTTTGTATAAAAGAGTGAGTTTAATGTCCACTCGAGAACGTTTTGTAAAGCCAAGAGTTTTAAAAATAGTTTTGCCATAAATTGAGTTTCTAAATTTGTCATGCACATTACAATAATCATGGTGATCTATCGAACTATATCGAGTTAATTACTTTATTATATCCATCCGTATGAATTTCAGATTATTTTTCAACTAATTTAATGTTGCTATTATTAGGTAATAAGATTGGTTGGAAGAAATTGTACTTAATGATCGTAATTAGAAGCACGATAGTATCATTAAGCTAAGAGCAATAATATGTTTTTCCAAACATGGAAAAACATTTCAAACATTGAAAGTTACTAAAGTGCATTTGTTTAAAATAGACATTAAGGGATTATAAGGGATATTGTTGTTACGGTTATTCATAATTTTTTGGGCAAAACAACAGCTGTATCGATCGATTGATATATTATTTGTCTTATATGAAACTAAAGGACGTGAAATCGCTCCCAGAATTTGTAAGTACAAACCGGTCAAATGAAAAAGTTTGGAGTCAATTTACTGTTTCATGTAGCAGAAAGTCAGGATAAGGTTACTACTACTACAGCTTTTCCAGATTACATAAGAGGAGAAAATGTGATCAAGCTTCAGCCTTGCATCGTTTTAAAATCATTGTAGAACAAAGGTCAATAAGTACAGTGTTTATATAAAATGAAAAAGTGTTTGAACGCGAGCAAAGAAAATCATGATTATCTAAGCTAAGCTCGTTCTTATTATTAGCGAGTGGAATGAAAGTAAACTAGCGATTAAACGAAAAGTAGAAATTAAATGTTACGTTAAAATGAGTAGTATAAAAATATTTTAAATACGCTTCGTGAACTATGCGAAATTTGTGTTTTTGCAAATAAGCGAGATATTTCAATGAACCAAAGGCACGGCAATATTTTATCAATATTTCAATTAATGAGTACCGATCTACTAAATCGATCTATTATTTGATACTTTACAATTGACACGCTCGCATGCGCGAGAGCTTCAGCATTCATCAAATTAATATCTTTAAGCTGATTTATGTGAATCGAAGTGTTAATAACATTTGCATTATAATTGTGGCATAGTTATTGGCGTAAATTATATAATTAAATTGTGGTTTATATTCGGTCGTATCAATTAAAATCTTACACGCCAATGTGCATGTATTGAATAGAGAAACCTTATTTATTATTATGAATTTATTATTATGAATGGTTGAAATACAAATATGAAATATACGCACGCGAACGCACGTGCAAGGAAATTCCAAGATCAAGCAATAAAAATATTGCATTTGCTTGTCATTGCGTGTAGTAAGTAACGAACTGAATTATCATTAACAATTTACGCTGTAACCTCTGGCCGGTCGGCTCGATAACACTATTTAAATATATTTCAATTGCAGGATTAATATTTAATTGTACGATCTAAAGTGGCAGCTGCATAAGCAATGGACATTTATATTATTTTGACGCTTGCAATGTAAATTGTTAATTGGCTGTAATTTTGTATACACGCGATAAAATAATATTTCATTATTGAAAAATATCGAAAGAAATTTTATCTGTCAATAGATGGAAGAAGTCATCGACGAAGTTAAAGGGCTTAAGAAGATAATAATTTGAAAGTTTTTATAAAACTAATATGAAATATAGTAGGATCTAAGAGGGCATAGCGGCAAAGTTTATAAGTTTTCATTAAATATTGAATTAATATTTTTATTGCTATTTTATAAATATAAGTAGCCTTTAGAAAATCGTGAATTTTAACAATACAATAGATTTTTAAATGGTAAAGTATTTTTAAATTATATTACAACAGAATTGCTAAAAAATTTTAATTTCTCTTGACAATTGAATGAGGTAGCTGGGTATTATCCAAACAGAAAGATCCAAAAAATTTAATACTTGTGTGTAAAATTGAAATTTAAATTCAATTAGCGATTAAATGTTTAAACGAAAAATGTGTGCAATAATAATTTTTGTCACTGATCAATTGTATATCTTCTATTTATGTCATCGTTGAAACGATCAAAGCATAAATAAAAAAAGGCCAATAGACTTGTAATATAGTATAGACACAAAATTTATATCTTTAGTTTTTACAAAAATAAAAACACAATTGCTTATTAAGCCATTTTTCTTAATTAGAATGAATATCTGTTCTTAATTCAAATAACTTGTAATTACAATATTCATGTAAATCCTCATAATTATAGTTCGAAATTTAACGTTTGTAGAAAACATTTAAAATAAATAGTATTCTTGTATTCTTGTATTACATATTTCGATATAAATCCTAAATCTACGTATAATTTTATAAATAATCTATGTATAACTTCAAGAAATAAATAGAATTTATATATAACATAAGAAAATATACAATAGTGGCACAATATTATTACTTAATTTTTTCCCATCTGATCTGATTTTCTATTAATATCAGATATTTACAAAATAGATGTTCATTCAATACTTAAGTTATGCTTTATTTATTGTAATTTATATTACATGATTGAATTGCTGTATTAGATGAACTACAGTGTTTTTCATTACAAAATTAAGATAAATTTTTTATTTCATTATCATTATTATCCGTACTATTTAATTTACCATATAATCTTTTTCAACGTAACTGTTTAAATATGAAAATTTGAGAGTAATTTTTTCCATATTAATGCAACTTATGTAATTATTTTCATTTATTTTCGAGAATATTATTACTCTGAAATTATGCCTTTACAAATGTATCACAAAGTATTTACAATTATTCCAAAAAATTAAAAAATCAAGAAATATTATTTGCATTGTAGTTTAAATATTCATAAATTTTTAAAAATTAAACTTCAAAAAATTTGTATGAAATATTATTTTATTTTACAAGGATTTAGTGTATTTTAAATTAAATAAAGTAATAAAATCGAAAAATACTGCTTAATTTTCATTAATTATAAATGGTATTAAAAATTTTTTTGCACTGTACAATAAGTATAATTGGAGTATTTAAATATGCAAATATTTAAACATAATATCTTTTTTTTTTTAACGGATTATTCGAATTTATTTGATTATTTTACTATGTATTGTCTGATTTTGAGTTTTTCTTTTAAATTAAAATTTTGTAAGTTTACGAATTAAATGGAATATTAATTTATATTATGGGTATCATACGTAATCATTATAATTTCATTTCTTTTCATTCTAGTGAATTTTTTCTCAATATTGAAATCATTGATTGATTGAAATAGATTTTTAATTGTCTTCTTCAAATTGATTGCCTGAATATCTTTTTAATATGTCCTTTTTAAGGCAAAATATTTTAAATGAAATTCGACAACGAATACTTCATTATAATATATTTCTGATTTGTTATTTACATTTTTTTTTCTTTGCATTTTTAATGTTATTCAAGTATTTTGCCTTAATATCAAGTGAATATGTTGCAATTTATTTTTAGATATTTATTCCCGTTATTAAACTAATTAAACTTGACATTGTTAATTTTAACTTCAATCAAAAAAATTACATTACATATATTTTTTATTTCCTTTTAACCTAAGAAGCATATGTTACGGCTTATATCATTGACTCGCTAATTAATAATAAATGAAAGTAAGTTGTCCATCGTCTCCATATTTACCAAAAGATCGATCCATCCGCTTCTCGAAACTTATCAATTCTCTTCGTCATTCAAGAAATTTATATGTCTTCTTCTTGACAGAATTATTTAATTTTGCTGACTACTAATGTCAATATTATTAATATTATAAATCATCGTAAATATTGACTTCGCATACAGTACGTACATTCCACCCGAGCACTAAATAATATCTTTATTTTTTTATATTTACGATTTTCAAAGGCAATCTTTGCCCATCGAATGACGTCAAATATTTTACCCTGCAAATATTTTATTCAAGAAAATTCGTGCTTTACCTTATGTTGAATTTCCCGATGATTTATCTTAACCAAGCCAAACTCATCACATTTATACAACATCTCTATTGGCTGTTCACGATTGCTTATTTATGTATTTGCACCCATAAACTTTTATATCTTAAGCCGCTACCCACAACTCCAAAAGATACTGCCGAGTATTGATAGGGACCTGTCAACATCATAATGTATAGTTTAAGGTAGGAAAATCGCGAGAGTTATAACATTTAAATGTATATGCTGTGATATAATGCTCATCGAGCAATAGCTGAAGCTACAATTCCAATATTTACAACGAATGCTTAAATCTGAATAAAATATCAATGGTGATTAGATTTCATTAAATTTAAAAAAAATGTGTTCTTTAATCATATAAAGTAAAATGATAATTTCACTTAAGGTGCAATAGAACGTGTGAATTGATCAATATTGTCTTTAAATCATCAATAATGGATATTTTCTGCAAGAATAAAAATATCAAAATACCACTTTCCAAATAAAAAAAGAATAAATACTACTTTATGAATTGATTATAGACATTTCAATTCACTATTCTCGGATGTTCTCATTAAATTTCATATAATTATTTAGGCAAAAATGCCCAAATTAGCGAATATAAATAAATATCAATTATTTGAATAAACGATGAGATGCTTTAGTTATTACATATGATGCATCGTATAATATGTAATGAAACGTAACGCGATTGTAAAATTGAACGTCAATTCATGTACACTTATGTATAATATATAACTTTAGGATTTTCATGCAAAATTGCTTATCTGTTGGTAATTTCGCAAGATTGCTTTGTTCAGTCAGCGCCTCGATATCTTCGTAATGCAGAAGCCTATATAATTTAATATTAACGATTTCTCTCAGTATAGGAAAACAGGAGGAAGTACTTCAACGTCGAGCATGTGTTATAAGGTCCTTAACCAAAGTCCTTAACTGGACTAATTTGAAAAAAGAAAATTATTAGTATTATAGGCGATGTGGCCCCTCGTCAAATTGGATGGAAATTAACGAGTCCACAAATTTATGCAGATATAATATAAATAAATAATGTATTGTGTCTTTGGAATGTAATGAAAACGATTGATATGAAATGTGAAAAAGAATGGCGGAAAATTATTTGTTGTGTACTTTGAAAAATGACGATACGATATGTGGAATATTATTTAAATTAAATTAAAAAATTTATATATGGAATATTTAAACTAATCTATGATTTGATAAATTAACTCTTTTTCAAGTGAATCGAGCTTTTTAATTCAACTAGACGACAAAATTATAATACACAGTCAATCGAATAATATACAGTAATGTAAATAATATAAATCATGAACAATTGATTGTAATTACAGCGCTAGCTCATTGAAAAATAATAATTCACAAAATATCTTAACTTTACTCCATTTCCATCATTTAAATTCGTTAATTCTTCGTATTGGCTCATCGTCAATATTTAGAACCACTTTAAGATAAATGTGCTTTATATTTGAATATCATGTGGCACAAAGAGCAATGATTTCGCCGAAAAATAGGATAATCACAAATAGAAATTCGATCCTACTCAATAAAGGCTTATTATATATTCTTTTTAAGAGCAACTTCACGCTCATTAATCCATTAAATTAATATTTAAAATGCATTATGTTTATAGTTTAATCGTAATTTTATAAGCTTTAAAATTTCAAAAGGATCAAAAGTATTTTATATTTCATAATATTGACTCTGTAAATATATCAATTCGACGAAAGAAGTGGCGCTCCAATGAGCTCCTCCTCATAACTATTTCATCGCGAATAAATAAATAATAATACGGGGCGAATACTCTATCGCTGCAATTCCATTTAATTACGATGCATTAAAATCATATTCATATACGACATATTAAAGACATTGAGCGGACACGACAATCAGCTCATAATCATTCGTAAAACTTTAAAATGTCCGTTCTATTTTTACTTGTGCCACGAGTACTTTTAAATACCGCGCCGCGAGTACTTTACATTAAAGCCTCCGATCCTAAAGACCAGTTACCCTCATCGAGCCCTTCAAAAATTTCAAGTCATATGTAATTTAAGGCACAATAACAATAATAACCGCCTCCATATATATATACAGCGAGCCGGTCCAGCCACATTACACCCACAAACAATATGAATTCACATCTGAATTTAAATCGCACGATTAGCAATCAATGTAACATTGAGAAAGAGGAGGAATTGGAGCTCGGGAGAGCCGGCGGAAGAAATGGAAGCCAGTAATTAGGAGTGGAGAGAGAGAGAGAGAGAGCGATGCCAAATGGGTTGGCTATTGGAGCGGAGTTTTGGGCAACGCCGACGTGAAATCGCCGAGGAAGAAGATAAAAAGGAGGCGCGGAAGTAATCACGATCACTGACTCTGTGAGAGCGAAGGCCGAGTGCATCGGTGTTAGTGCCAATGCATTTTCCACGAATCATCTGGACCAACGAGCTAACGTAACACGAACAACTACGCTCGGTCGCTTAACTTTTCCTCCCACGTACTCTTACTGGATATTACCAAGCTCGCTTCAATACTCAAAATATCCTGAACAAACAGTCAAACCCTCTACAATACATCCCACGCAACAATGTAAAATCCAAGGGGACTTTACAACGTTAATAATCGAGATTATTAAACTGTAGCTGATTGCTGAACATTCATTCATTCGTTCAATAAATGAGTGTTAGAGAGGCTTCTTATCACTACTCAATGTTACTACTACGCATTAAATTTAGGCAAAAGTTCAAATGTCATTTTAAGCTGTGATACCCAATTAGAATGGAATCTCACGTGAATTAATTGTTAATAAGCAAGTGTCAATAATAAGCCTAATAGGATAAATTATATAAGGATAAGGAGTGATTTGAAAAATAGATAATTTGTTTTACTTCTCATTCTAATTACTTTGAGCAATAGAATTTGAGCTTTCATTAGGCTTTCATTTTTAGATAAAATTTTATTTTCAATAGTACAATTGTGGCTTGATTTTCTCTTTTTTCTTTCGAAAACTTATGTATTATAACGCGAACATTATTATATTAGCTCATATTATATATTAGCTCTATATTATATAGTGTATATATTATATATATATTCTATACACTAAATATTATATAATCTATAGCTACACTATATATTAGCTCATCGCAAACAAAAGCTAATTATACAAGTCCCAATGAAAATAATGTACAACACTTTTTATTATTAAGTATTTTTATAATACGTACTGCGTTTTGCGAATAATTAAGAGAAAAAAAAACAACAAAAATGTATAACGATTAAGTGAAAGGAAAATTGTAATTGAGAGCTCTTAATTGTAATCCTACCGCAATCGTAGCTCAGATTTTTCATTCGATTACTTTGAAGTTTGATATAATTGAACATTCTTAAGTGGAACATGTAATATACAATGGTAATATCTGCATATCAAAATTGTATTAGCAATCATCGTTAAATAATTTTAAGTAGTCTTTGGTTTTTTTAAAGAACACGATATTGTGTGAAACCAGTTTATTTCTAACAAATAAAAATCATTGTTAGTAGTTATATTAATGAGAGAATGGAAAAGTAAAATTGCCCAATAAAACAATAATTTACATAATTTATAATGCGGGGTGAAATGAACCCAAATCATAAAATTTTCCTGATACTACCACCATGACAGATCGATAACCGATTGGCATTAATAATAAATGAACTCAATAAAAATTAACATGCTATTTTGAGTCAATCACGTTATAAAAAAACAATACCAATTAACAAGCCTCGATAAATTAAGAATATTTTCATATTGAGTATTTTATACCGAATCTCTGATAAAAATAATAAAAAAAAAACAAAGTGTACAAACATTAAAAAGTTATAATTTGAAAAATATGTTTATTATTGCAATGTGCATTAAAGATTCATTATTATGTGATTGATTGAAATTGGAAATTTTTTTTATAAAAAATTAATAAACAAATGCCCGCAACATTATATTTAATTTATGTTTAATCGCTATCTATTGATTACTGTTAATAACTCTATTTTATCACTTGAAGTTAACATTAAAATTAGTTATATCACATATTTTTGCATGCCCGGAAATTCTTAACCAAGAGTGAAGTAATTCCTTAGCTCATAAATAATCCTTGTAAATACAATCGAGTGTTTAACAAAAGATAAAAATCTCGCGAGTATTTGACGCTTTAAACATAATTTTTCCATTTGCCAATATCACCAATATCCAAACAAATAAGAATATAATTTTGTGCAGTCAGGTCAATAAAACTTTCAACTCCTTTTCTCCATCTCTTTTTCCTGTACTCTCTCCCGCTCGTTTATTCAGTCACTCAGTCATTCGCTCATTCGCGAATCCACTAACTCATCTTCTCACTCATTCCCTCCCTCGCTCACTCGCTCAGCCAGGCAAACGTGGAATTATCGGATCACCAGCAGAGAACCACTACCTGATGAAAGAATGGCACTTCAGTGTCAGTAGTACGAGCACACTTGCGAGCTCCAATTCATCAGTCCAACGCTCAAATCACCTCCACTTCATTATACCAACGTCTACATAATTGCGTCCTACTCGTTCTCTCTCTCCGAAATAAAATCACCACGACCAAGCCGAGGAAGAAAAAAATCTTTAGAAATAAAGAAGTAACGATAGAGAGAGAGAGAGAGAAATGCTTTCACGTATTAGATGAATGACGTAAAAACTTCCAGAGAGTGCCAGAAAAATACCCAGAGAGAGAGAGAGAGAAGGAGAATGATTGCATGTTCAAAAGGAAAGATTGGAAATTGAATTGAGGTGGAGATTTACATAATTGTACAAATCATGTTTGGAGTCAAGTCTCCATGTTCTATTGCATGCAATAGTTGCTCGCAAACTCGTTGTTTTCGAATGAATTTAGCGAAAAACATTCGCGATTGCAATATCTAGTAGTTTGGATAAAAAAAAACCAAAGGATACAAAAAGAGGAAAGTTGAGATATACAAAGCGGAAAAAAGGATAAAGGAAACAGACAAATTGTTATTGTAATATGTGCATTAAGATTGAACGAGGAAAAGAAAGATGAAGAGAGAGAGAGAGAGAGAGAGAGAGAGAGAGAGTAAGATTGATAAAAAAAAAAAATGAAAGAAAATAGGATAGAGAAGACAAGAAGGCAAAGGTGTGGAAGAAATTGGAATCAGCTGAAGAGATATAAACAGTAAACACAAATAATTAAGAGTAAAATATTCTCATTTGTATGTAAAATTTTTGAATTTTATCAATATTATAATTGATATAGGTATACAATACAGTTCAAGTGAATAAAAATTATCTAAAAATAGGGATGAATTTGAAATGAAAGAAATTGCAGCCTCTAATGAAGAAAAATTAAAAGAAAATTGTAAATATATGTACAAATATATGAAATTGGAATTTTTCCGCCGCGAAAATGTATCCATATTACTAATAATTCCAAGCTTCTTCCATCAAAAGTTCAATACTTATATTTTATAGAAAAAAAAAAAAGAAGTCAGTTTTATTAATGGAAAATAAATTTGAGATCAGTGCTTTGCGAATGTCGAGAATGTGCGTCACATCATGGCGAATATTAAATTGCCTCGCCATTTTAATTCACATTTTAATCGCGCGCGCTGCCTACGACACTCCACTACAAGCGCAAGCAATATTTTACTCGAGTATATAAGTAAGGAAAAAATAAGTAGCAACAAATGGGAGTTTTAAATTGTTTTTAAGGTATGTGGTATGTGGTGCGGGGATCGATCGATCGATTAATTAGATAAGGGAATGAGAGATAATTGGCACAGCTCTGAAGAAGATCGAGAAGTCAGTTGAGCAACACAGCCAAAGCCGAGAGGAGCAATGGCAAATTGAAAATCAACAAAGTGGCGATCGTGGAGTCGCGTTGGCGGCGACGGAAGTCACGGAGGATAAAAAATACCGCCTTGGCGTCTGCTTATGCAAGTACATTTGATTTTATTGACTACAGTCAGATCACTACTACATAATAGCTCGCATAAATCACACTCGGCAGCAGACTTTCCATATTTACGAACACTTTCAAGTTACTGCCCTACCTCTCCAAATTTATTGATACGAGATTCTAATGTAAATAGTGAAAAAATCAAGAGCTTTTCCCGCCTTTACTCTTCTTCATCCTCCCCCATATTCTTCATTATCAATGAAAAGCATTTCTAATTGATAAGAGAATACGTACTGCCCCTTTAATTGGCATTATTATGCTACTCATATTTTTTTAGCCAAACGGCTTTAAAAAGATTCGTTATTTTATAAAGTTTTGAATCTGTGAACACATTTCGTTAAATAGTTAACATTTTGATTTTTAATTTTTTAACGAATACTGATAATAATAGCAGAGCCGTAAAGCTGCTGTGTTCATTGCGTTTAATTAAATTTCGAAATATTATTAAGGTAAAACAATCTTGTAATGATTGTAAAAATTGTGAAATGATAATTATAATATTAACTGTTGTCGCGAACTTGTAAAAAAGTCATAATGCCTTAATTTATTATATTTACTGACAATGTTTATTTACATAGTTTACACATTTTTTAAAGCAATTTTCATCAGTGTCGAATACCTACGTATATACATATATATACATATATATATTATAATGTACTTATAGATTTATGATTCTTTCAGCAGTTTAATTGTAATACATTAATTGAAAGGACGTGCGATTGAAATGAGCAAACTAATCAAAATAAGTACACATGGCGGTTATTTGTGTTCTACTTTCGGTATCGCAATGAAGTACGAGAGTAGTTTTTCTATTAAGTAATCATTACACTGGCTGGGGGAAAAGTTAAAAAGTGAGTTTATGGAATTATCGAGAAAGTTGCAATAATTTAAGTATCACTATAAAATTATGAAATTAAATTATCGTACGACATTTTAAAATATTCTATTCACATTATACGTTCGAAAATTTAATCATTTTTATTGCCTTATAATGCCACCGTGAAAATTTAATCATTTTGGAAACTGTTAATCATCAAGTTATTAATTGTTGTATTGTATTACTAATAGGATACTAGACTAATTATTATAAATATGACTATAATTAGTCTTTTGAGTCATGCTTATTTAAGCACACGTAAGCTTTCCCGTAATAAAAGAAAATATATTTATTTTTTAAAATATATTTATTGTAAATATCAATATAAATATTAATGTGTTGGCCACACACACACACACTAATTTATAATCATAATTTTCCTCTACGCGTGGATTCTGGATTATTTCTTCCGAATATTATCAGTTTGTTATTTATGGACATATGTTTTGTACTTTTTATATTAATATTTTTATAAAATTTTCATCTGTACGTATTGATTTTTGTTTATCTTCGTAATATTTATTTTCTAATTATGTACATATTTATTTTTTTAACACAGGTTGTGTTCCTTTACACTTTTTTTTATTTTGAAATTTTCAAGCGAATGAAATAATTGAAAATGTTGTATCTACGAAATTTATAAAATAAAAAATTTATCACAAAAATTGATTGCAGTGCAGATTATGCAAATTGTCGTCGTGCATGATTGTATTGGTTATAATATTTCACGAAGTAAGAAGTCTTACGAAATTTTATCACAATGCATTAAATTATTCTAAATCAATAGTTTATAATTAATATCAAATTTCTTATTATATTATAGTGCGATGACACGCTGAAAAAATTTATTATCTTGTCAATACAATAACGCCGTTTTTTCTTTCGAGTGACATTCATTACAATCTACTTGACTGTTATCTTCTTTCACTTAAATCCAGTTTAATATTATTTTCCCATCGTCGTCTTGGTTTACCTAAAGATCCTTTACTTTGCGGTTTTTTCTACCACAACGCTATATGCTTCTCTTTCTCATTCAAGCCACGTATTTGGACTATCATAATCTGCATAATTTAATTATCCTGATAATATTAGGTGGAGCCTGGCGTGTTCCTCTTGCTCATGATTATGTAATTTTCTATCTTCTCCCGTGTCCTTTGAGTTATTTTACGCCAAATATTTCCCGAAGTATTTCTTCTCCAAATTACTTCAATTCGTTCATTTTACTTTTTATAATGAGAGCCGATATTTTTTTGGTATATCAATTAATGAGTATTGATCTATAAAATATAACCTTCAAAATTCTACGCGACAGACGAATTTCAATGGTTTTGACGTAAAATACACCTAAGCATTCGCTTTATTTTCAGCATTTTTATAATGTATATTATAATTTTCAATCCTTGTGCATTTAAAATCATATTGGCAAATTATAATTTTACTGCCTAAATTACTTTCAAGGGCAAATATTTATATTGTTGAAAATAACCTCAATTTTATTGGTTAATTCGAATTAACTAGTCTTTGCGAGCAATTTTTCTTTTTAACCAACGTTACAACCTTCTTATAAGTTTTTAAAATTTATTGTCGAGATAAAGTGATTGGACAAGTTACTTCATACTCATGGTCTACTATAATTGTTAGGCACGTATAGTAATATTTCATTAGTATTTATAAAGGAAGGCAAATTTAATAGAGTTTGAGACTATGAAAGTATCACTTTGTGCAAAATAATCAGTGCATTTTTTGTGCATAAAACATCTTTCATTTCGTATTATTTGTATAATTATAGCTCAAAATAATTAAATTGTTGAATGAAACATACAATTAAGTACATTATCTTCACGACTACATATTTTTTAAGTTTGAATAATTTTGAAATTAATATATTTTATAATCCCCCTGTAAAATGCCATGATATAAAATATGTTTTGTATGCAATTTGTATTGCGCTTTAGTAATAATCCAAGCAACTTTCAATAATAACACTTGTATTTCTGAAGTAAAGATTATCGGCTCATTTGTGCATTGTTGATTATTTGTTAACTATAATGTCTAATTAGCGACTTATTGAGGTATAGGCAATATTTTGTAAATATTTCAACTCTTAGAGTTATATTAATGCAGAGTTATATAATAATTTACGAAAAGAAATAATTGAAATTTCTCTCGTACTTCATTGGTCTGTGTAAAAGGGCAAAAGTTAATTTCACTATTAATTAATTTATTTTCCATATAATAAAATTAGAAGAAAAGCAAGAATTATTAGAGTTATCGTGTGAAATGGGATGAATAATTTAAGTTTATAAACATCAATTTTCCCGTGACTAAATAATTTTAAGGCCACTTTTGGTATCTATAATCTTAAAATTATTACTATTGAAAGTGAAAAGAAAGCATTGAGTTAAAAAATATTTTCATTTGATATATGTCTGGTGAAGCTGTAATTTATTTCCTTTCAAAAAAGCTCGTTAATTTATAAGAAACCCCTTGCTTAGGTAGATGATTTATTCCTAAATTGTTTTTAAGACATTTCGAGCATTCAAGTATTGCGCCTTAAAATTATACAGCAATCATTGGTTATTGCTTGAGAAAAATATATTTAGCCAAGTTCACTCATAACATTTGCTTAATTGGCCAATGGAACTTGTTTTTCGGTTTTTATTTCATTCGAGATACCGAATCGTTTATGGATTATATCTTGAAGACTTTGATGGAAAGTCAAATATTTCATGCAATAATTTTCATTATCCATCTCTAATTAACTTCTTATAATAGCTTGTAATATAATTTACCAGGTGCAACGGTAAGTGGTACACAGGTCTTTTAAATAGGTAAATGTGATTATCTTCCAGCACCAAAGCGTGACACAGTAATTGTCGTGGACATGTAATGCTAATTATTGCGAATAGGTGGAATGTCCCATTGACTTTATAGAATGTCGCACCACAAGACGGTGACCGACAAAGTGAGTTTAACCTGCTCGGTGAAAATTACATGGGGCGGAAAGCTGTGTTAGTGTAACGAGACTCAGCCAATTAGACTTCTTCGATTTGTTTCGTCAATGTATAATTTGCAAATTTCACCGAACTTTAATTTTTTTCTTTTTGATTTTATGCTCTGCTGTCCAAGTGCCCTTTTTTTTTTGTGTGGTTATGACAATGGTATTTATGTGCATAACCGAAAACAAGTTCTTATTAAATAAAGAATTTTTAATTTGAGATCTAGCGATATAGATATTGAATTATCATAGGAATACGCAATTTTTACAGAGCAGGAGGGCCATTACCCTACTTCTCCATCTCTAAATCCCTCAATTATTTGATTGATCTTGCAATTTAACATTTCGATAGAACGCATTTAATAAACGTCGTTTGTAAATGCTTAAACTAAAACCTCGAGTAAATGTACGCGTGTGGGATGCAAATTATACGCGTGCACGCGCGTACATATGCGCATGCATACATACATACATACATACATATACATATATATATATATATATATATATATATATATATATGTATGTATATCTGTGCGACACTGTGCATGATTATTTTGTTATTTGGGTAGCGCCGAGGTCTGTATATGAATATAATAAATTGGTCGCACTAGATATTGATCTATAATAGTGCGTGGATGAAAAATTAAAAGAAACCTAATGCCATTTAATGGAGCGTTTGTAGTTGTCGTTGCGGGAGCGTGCAACTGAGCATGTGCGTGTGGATAAGCGAGAGAGTGCGAGTGGGATAAAAAGTGGGAAATGATGAGGTATGCTCGTTGGCACTTTTGCAAACCCTCCAACTGGTATGTCTGTTAACGTGTGGTGCAGTAGCCAGAAAATGACCCTGGCGACCCACGAATTACTCCCAAAGAGAAATCACGTAATTCCAGCCTGAAAGGGTCTGACAGTTAGATTTATAAGTGAAGCCTCTTTGCGATAATATGCCGCTGTGAATAAATGTTTGTTATAATAAATGACAATAAGATAATGTCAAATATAATTAGACGTCATATGTTTCATGCAGCCAGGTTATTTAATATGCCTTGGAATCACATCGACTAAAAGAATTGTAAGTATTGTGCTGCAAATTCAATGAAGTGAGTGCTTACTATCAATAGATTATTAACAAAATCTTCATTCTTAATCAAAAATTGAACAACATGCCATTGTTAACTTTTAATAGACAAAGAGGTAATATTTTCTAATATATTAAAATATCAATTAATTTCACTATTATGCTATTGGGTTTAAGAATTATGAAGTTCTCTTGTAACAATCATATAAACTTTGCATTTATAAATGTATTCATAATATTAATCTACAGATACTTTGTATCAACAACGTTCAAGTAATTATTATATTTTAGAAAGAATAAGCATTGTTCAGAATTATAAGCAATTATATACGTTAGCCAAAAAAATATAATTGAAGATTTTTAATCCAAGATCCAATCATCTGAAAATATTTAATCTCAATTTATTATGGAAGAGAGTATAATATTTAAAAAAATAAAATTTCTACGTTATGCATATAATTATAACGCAATGAATTACGTAAAAAATTTATCATACAGATAATATGATGAATATTAAAATTTATATATATATATATATATACACAATGAACCTATTTTCATAATTAATATTATCTTTGTCGGTTAATTCTATAAAATTAAGTTTATTTTTTCGATTATCAAATGATTTGATAATAAATTAAAAGTCTCAAGACTTAACATAAATCGCAATTATTATAGAAAAAATAATGTCGTTTTTATTAAAATATTTATACCAACTCGCGTAAATGTAAATCTTACTCGGTAGTTAGGATTAAATTTATGGTCAAATATTGATGAAAATAATATTATTTATTTTTGCAGTTGTTATTTATTGTTTTAATATTTTACGTGAACTAGAATAAAGTAAGTTATTGTAGTAGTAGTCGCCATAGACAAGGGCACATAAATTGTAATAGTATATTAGTATTTTTAAAGGTTCATAAAACTGTATTAGTTAATATATTATTAATTTGAAGAACTACGATAAGAACTTGTACAGTAACATATATATATATAATTTTATTTTTATCGTGTATATTTATTTTTCCCGTTCGATGAAAATAATATTTTTTAAACTACACTTTATCGACATATTTTTTTGGTTTTAATTTATACGAGTGGAAAGTACTTTGGGCTTTCGTAAGAGATTATTTATTATAAAAAGTATATTTCACTTCAATTATAAGAATATAAATATAAGCGAAATTTATTCTTGATTTTAATGTCCGCCTTCAACACGAATAATTCAAATGAATTTTGCCTTAAGAACGATTTTGTTTAAAGTCTTTTGTTGTGAAATTGTCGATATTGATTAGCACTTACAATAGATTATTAGAGGCAGCTCATAATCGAACACGGTACATAAAAATATATATTAATGGGGATGATTTACCGGGTAGTTTGTTTTATGGTTTTGCCACCAGGCATCGCCACATGTATAATGCACCACATAGCGGGTCCAGTATTGTTTGATAAATAATATATTCCTACTGCCAAGTCTAAATTATTATTCCTACTGTTCAATGTAACAACCGAGCGAGAGAGAGAGAGAGAGAATGGCTATGTTTCAGATTCGTTTAGGAGGCTAAACGATGTTAACGAGGAAAAGGATGGATCGAACTATAAATAATTTGCAAAGATGAACAAAAGTTTGAGGTTTTAAAATATTTGAATATTTTTGCAATTAACATAATTTGAAGTTTCTTTGTATGTATTTAGAGTGTAGAGTTATTCAAGTAAAGGAAATTCTACGTCCTCAAATAATTAACATTTACTTTAATTAAAGAGGAGCGCTATTATGACTTACATTTACACATAAATTAGCCAAACATTTTAGGATTTTTATCAAAAATTCTGCTAATATCACTAAATTTTCGCAATTAGTGCAAATAATCTTTGTGCATAATGCATTTGGTATAATTCCTATCACATTGATAATAAGTATTCCCTCGTAGTTGTTGGTATTAGACAGCTATATCGTGAAGCATTGTGCTATATGCGAAAGTTTAAACAATGATCTACTAAGAAGCAGAACGAGCGCCAAGTTCAAAACGTCGTATGCATCTAGTTGCCTCACTAACATACCGGGAGTCAAAGTTGCCAGAGCTAATAAACATTATACGCACAAAAAGGTAACAGAAAGCAGCAGACGAATAAGAAATGAAGAGGGAGAAGATGCAGGAGACACATCATCCGGCAGAACTATAGACGGAGATACGCTCGTAAGGAAAATTAGAGAAAGACAGAGGCGTAGATGGATAGATAGTGGGGCCCGCAGGACGAAGGAGAGGTAGAGATAGGAAAGAGGGTTGGAAGCGATTGGCGGCCGCTTTAGCGAGCAACGAGGGTCGATGCGCGCGCGTACGGGCTCCCGAGATGCCCACAAGATCGTCATCCCTCTCGCCCCTCGTGATAGTAACAGCAGCAGCAGCAGCAGCAGCAGCATCACCGCCACCACCACCACCACCACTACCACCACTACCACCACTACCACCACTACTACCACCACCACCGCCGCAGCCGCACCACCATCGCCATCATCACCACGACTACCAGCAGTAGCAACAACAGCAGCAGCAGCATCATCAGCAACAGCAGCAGCAGCACCAGCACCACCAGCATCAGCAGCGGAGTGCGCGCGCCAGTCAGGCTCTGCACTCGTGGCGCGCCATCGGCTCCGGCAGTCTCGCGCCTGCGACCGAGCGGTTCCGACGTGTCGTCATCCGGCAGCTCCGCGCCCCTATACGACAACCCCCGTACGGAGCTGCGTGCCGCACCGGGGCATTGTCGCGCAGGCTACTAGTCGGCCGTTTATGTGCCAAGTTTAGCGAGGGGAGGAGCACCGGCCGCAATACAAGCACGGGTAGACGGAGCGAGAGAGCGAGCGTGAGAGAGAGAGAGAGCGAGATAGATAGACAGAGTGAGAGGGAGAGCGAGATAGAGAGAGAGAGGGTGAGAGAGAGGGTGAGAGAAAGCGGGAGAGAGAAAGAGTGAGACGGGGGTGAGAGAACGAGCGGGACGGTGGGGCGAGAGGGAGGCGAAAAAAGGGAATAAAAAAAGTACGGTACCAAAACCTAAGGCCAAAACAGTGCGCGACCCGGTGGGTTAAAGGGTGTTGGGGGGTGAAGGGGGGAGCCGGGTAAACACTCGTGGCTTTGTCGTCGCGGCCGTTGACGCTGTGTCGAACGTAACGGGAGAGGACGGACGGATCGGGGAATAAAAAGGAGGAGAGGCAAGAAGAGCATCGACAAAGCGAAAGCCCCGTCGGTTAGGCGATGCGGTGTTTTACGGTGCGCCATACGTGACCTGTGGGTGGAACCACCGCGTATCCCATTAATCGCCAACTGCTGTCAAACAAGGTGTGCGCGGCTAAAGCCGACGCCATATAAAAAGGCAAGGGAAAGCCTGGGAGAGTGGAAAGTTGGAGATAAAGACAGACAGGGGTTTGGGGGTTGGAGGACGGGCGGGGATCGGGGCGATAAAAAGGGGCTGTCGGGAGATGCGCCGATGGATAGTCGAGTCTAAGGAACAGGAGAAGAGGGAAAAGAAGAGAGCGAGCAGCCCCCCTTAGTAGGTGTTGGTTGGAATGTACGTGAGGCGATAGCCGGCGACGATATGGATATGCTAGGCTGACCTTGGACATTGAAGGCGCATCGACGAGGAATCGGCCCTCCCAAGTAATCGCACCTCGCACTCCCAACTGCCTGGCTCGTCAACTCTCGCCAGTCCTTGCCACGCCATATCACACGGCGTATCTACGTTTGGCCGCGCCAGCTCCCGCCACATGGTTGGCATTACAATGCGATCCTGCCTCGTTCACCAATCGCATTCGCTCGCTGCAGCAATTGGCAACTGACTGGTAAACTGACTGGTCATCCTAGTCAGTCATCGCAATCACCTCGATTGCTCGAGCGGAGCGGCGGGCAAGCAATCAGCCACAACCTTCCATCCCGATGTCGGGCCCGCTCCAATGGGGCTCCTGCCGATCTCTGCGTCACCGTTAAAGTTACTTTGAGGGTTGGTGCGCGGCCGCGCATACAGTGTAACCGGTGCTCCCTCGTACGTGCGCATGATTTTTCAGACATTATCCGGCGGCGCGTACCAATTGTCGACGATGCAGGGGAGGAGGGTAGCGCGTAAGCGCTGGCTGTCCTTATTTACAATTCGCCTGGCGTTCCTCGTCCTCCTCAATCACGTGACGACGCTCGCCCGCGGCGACAGCCCCAGCAATTCCAGCGTACTGCCAACGTTGCTGAAAGTGCCGCGACACTGCGAGTGGGAGTCGATGAGCGAGGGGAGCCTCGTCTGTTTACAAAAGGAGCCGACAATAGCGGCGGAAAGCCGGGTGAATCTGAGTGCGCTGCCCGGCGAGTCCCTCACTTCCCTGACTCTCCTCTGCCTCGAGAGCGCGAAGGAGAGGGGCTCGGAGGACGAGGAGGCGGCCGGGGATTTGGGCTCGAGTGGCCTCGGCGATGTTCGAATACCCTTTAATACGGGAGAGCTCTCGCATTTGTGGAGGCTGCGAGCCGTACGGATAGCCGGATGTCGAGTTGTCCAACTGGCCACGAGAGCCTTGAGTGGACTTCGTGACTTGCGAAACTTGACGATTAGCACGGATGCTGGTGGTGGTGGTATGGTGGAGGGTGACTGGGATGGCAGTCGGAAGAGTAGCGGCAAGTTTGCCCTGGAGTTGGAGGATGGTGCTTTCGAGGCGGCCACTCAGTTGGAAAAGATAGATCTGTCTTCGAACAATATTTGGCGGATCCCTAGTCAGACGTTTTGCCCACTCGGCAATCTCGTCAGCTTGAATTTGTCTCGCAATCTGCTGGAGGACCTTGGCGAGCTCGACTTTGGCTTATACACGGAGCGAAAATTTAGGCGTTTAGATCAGCATGAGCAGCATAATCAACAACAACAACAACAACAACAACAACCAAGGCACCAAATCACACAGACGACCGGCTCGTCCTTACCGTGCTCCTTGGACATTCGCATCCTCGATGTGTCGCACAATCGCGTCTCCGTACTGCCGTCTCGCGCCTTCTCGTCGCTCCGCCGCCTCAGCACCCTCAATCTCGCCGTGAATGGGATAAGCGTCGTCGAGGATGACGCCCTCCACGGCCTAAGATCGCTAAAGAGCATTGACCTGTCCGACAATAGGATCGTTGCCCTGCCCACGGAGGTTTTCAGGGAGGCGGCCAATTCGCTCAAGGAGCTCAAGCTGCAGAACAACTCGATTGGAGTTCTGGCGCCGGGACTCGTGACCAACATGAATCAGCTGGTGGCACTGGACTTGTCGAGGAACGTGTTGACGAGCTCCTGGATGAACTCGGCGACGTTCGCTGGACTGATACGCCTCGTCCTCCTCGATCTCTCCTTCAATCGCATAAGCAAGCTCGACCCGGCCCTATTCAAGGACCTCTACACTCTGCAGATCTTAAATCTCAAGTACAACGAGATCGAGGCCATAGCGGCGGACACGTTCGCGCCAATGAGCAACTTGCACACCCTCGAGATGTCGCACAATCGGCTCAGATACCTCGACGGCCAGTCCCTGAACGGTCTCTACGCCCTCTCCCTCCTCGCGATGAATTACAATCTGCTGGAGGGCATAGGGCCCGACGCTTTCAAAAATTGCTCCAGCATCCAAGACCTCCAATTGTCGGGCAATAATTTGGAGGGCGTGCCGAGCGCCTTGAAGGACATGGGCATCCTTAAGATGCTCGACCTCGGGGAGAATCGCATCGGGAGCCTCGAGAGGGCGAGCTTCGAGGGGATGACCGGCCTTTATGGACTGAGATTGATGAACAACTACGTGAGCAATGTGACGAGGGAGGCGTTCGCCGAGCTCTCGGGCCTCCAGATATTGAATCTCGCTCGCAACAAGATCGAGCACGTGGACGCCGAGGCCTTCCGGGGCAATCCAATGCTCCAGGCGATAAGACTCGACGCCAACTTGCTCCTCGACATCTCCGCCTCGTTCGCCAGCGTCCCCAGCCTCCTCTGGCTCAACGTCTCCGACAACATGATCGAGCGCTTCGATTACCGCTACCTGCCCGCCCACCTCCAGTGGATGGACCTCCACAAGAACGCCATTAAGGATCTGGGGGTGGCGCGGCCGGACTCGCGACTCCTCACCCTCGACGCGTCCTTCAATCGCCTGGGGCGCATCAGTGCGCGCATGGTGCCGGACTCGGTCGAGCTCCTCTTCCTCAACGACAATCAAATACACATCGTCGAGGCCCAGACCTTCCTCGCCAAGCGCAATTTGACCCGCGTCGACCTCTACGCCAATCAGATCGTCCGCATGGAGCTCTCGGCCTTGCAGCTGCAGCAGGTGCCGAGCGACCGTTTCCTACCCGAGTTCTACATAGGCGGCAACCCCTTCGTCTGCGACTGCACCACCGAGTGGCTCCAGCGCATCAATTACCTGACGCTGCGCCAGCATCCCCGAGTGATGGACCTCGAGTCCGTCTACTGCAGGCTGCCCTACGACCGTCGGCGCTCCTTCGTCCCACTCCTCGACGCCAAACCCTCCCAGTTCCTCTGCAGCTACTCCACGCACTGCTTCGCCCTCTGTCACTGCTGCGACTTTGACGCCTGCGACTGCGAGATGACCTGCCCGACCAACTGCACCTGCTACCACGACCAGTCCTGGGCGGCCAACGTCGTCGACTGCTCCAACTCGAATTACGAGAGGCTGCCCGGCCGCCTGCCCATGGACGCGACCGAGGTCTACCTCGACGGCAACGACCTCGGCGAGCTCGACTCCCACTCGTTCATCGGCCGCAAGAACCTCGAGATCCTCTACGCCAACGACAGCAACATCGTCTCCATACGCAACTTCACGTTCAGCGGCCTCAGGAGGCTCGCCGTACTCCACCTCGAGAGCAATCGCATCGGCGCCTTATACGGCATGGAGCTCGCGCCCCTCGAGGCCCTCCAGGAGCTCTACCTGCAAAACAATCGGCTGGCCTTCATCGACAACAGCACCTTCCTGCCCCTCCTCAAACTGGAGATACTGCGCCTCGACAATAATCGGCTGGGTAGCTTCGCCCTCTGGCAGCTCGCGCTCAATCCTTACCTCGTGGAGGTGAGCCTCGCCGGGAATAGCTGGCACTGCGAGTGCGGCTACGTCGACCGGGTGCGCAAGTGGATGTCCGCCAATAAGGAGAAGATATCGGACTGGAGCCGGGTCACCTGCAGCCTCGGCATGCCCCTCCTCGCCCCGGTCAACGGCTCGCTCGTAAGC
The DNA here is from genome assembly GCA_030522565.1 of Ceratosolen corneri. Lineage (NCBI taxonomy): Eukaryota > Metazoa > Arthropoda > Insecta > Hymenoptera > Agaonidae > Ceratosolen > Ceratosolen corneri. Next base: position 10,080 of record JAPYYT010000010.1, on the reverse strand, counting down.
TGCGCCATACTGAGTAGCGTCACCTCGAGCATAAGGGAACGGCCCCTGGAAGCGTATCTCCCGGCCCTCCTGGCCAGCGGCCTCCTCCTCCTCGTAGGCTTGGCGCTGCTCTGCGGTGCGCTGAGGCACCGTCGGGCCCTCAGGGCCTGGGCCTCGAGTCGCTGCGGGCTCCGCGCCTGCTACAAAACCGCGGCCTTCGAGGACCTCGAGAAGCCCTTCGACGCCTACATCTCGTACTCGGCCGTGGACGAGGCCTTCGTCTCGCGTGTCCTCGTCCCGGGCCTCGAGACCAACTATCGACTCTGCCTGCACTATCGTGACCTCGGGGCCGGCTCGAGCGTCGCGGACGCGGTCGCCGAGGCCGCCGACTCCTCGCGGCGCACCATCCTCGTGCTCTCGCGCAACTTCCTCCACGGCGAGTGGGCGCGCTTCGAGTTCAAGGCCGCGCTGAGGGAGGCCCTGAAGGGCCGCGGGCGCAACGTAATACTGTTGCTCGTGGGTGGGGTGTGCCCGCGCGACCTTGACAGTGACCTGAGGAGGCGGGTGTCCACGCACACGGTCCTCGTCTGGGGCGACAAGCTCTTCTGGCAGAAGCTCAGGTTCGCCATGCCGGAGGTGCCCCCGGTCCCCCTCGAGAGGCCACCATCACTGCCCACACCGCCACCGCCGCCCCAGCACCTGTGGCCGTGAGGCAGGTGTCAGTGCACGAGGTAAGCCATATTCCCCCCACCTTACTCACCCCGTCCTTATTTATTTATTGAAGTAAGTGAGGTTTATTGGCGGAGTCCATTGTCGAGTCACCGACCTATTCCTCTCGGGCCGAGGCTCAGGAGCAGCGAAAAGCAAACGGGGAAAAAGAAGCGAAATCTTCCTTCTCGCTTCGCTGTCGCGTGCGTCTCGTTAAATTAGGCGGCATAAATGCAATTCGCCGGCAGGCAGTCGAAGCGAATAATTGAATCGGCGAATTTCATGAATATTCCGGCTTTATTGTCTGATGAATATTTTGTTATTAATGCCTCGATGCTTATTAATTCCCGGGGATTCTTGATAATAATTGGGAGTGCCGATGATGACTTCTCGTCACGTGCACTTAATGTTGAAAGCTGCTACATGGGAGCATAATCGATCCTTGAAATTTCTTGGCTAGGCGGCATTAGTCCTCCCCCCCCCCATGAATAATTAATAAGCCTGCCTATATTATACATTAAATGGCACGAAATTATAGGAATATTAATTGATGGCACGATAACAGTATTACTCGATAAATACATTTCCCAAACTCTCGCTGATGCATATTACAGCGATACATGACGCGAGCTTACCGCATTAATAATTTATGTAAGATGTGTGCGAGGAATGCCAATTCGCAGCTTTATCGCTTAAAAGAAGCCAATCGAAGCTCCTCGCGATTCTTTCATTCGCCCCTCTATCCAATGCACACGCCAATCTAACACACATAAAGAATTGACATTCGCCACCGCGAATACTGATTTCTCCCCCCAGACTCTGCCTCCGATACGATTACACGTAATATAAGGAAAACTTTATAGGAATCACGCAGCGCCCACACGACCCACACTTACCTACGCAGCAAGCTAAGATGGCATACGTAAGAAGTCGGAATTGACTGACGTTAAAAGCTTCCTCTTTGCCCTCATGCAGATGAGAGCGAGGCCCCCTCCCTTCCCTCCGAGGGAATATATATATTGGCATAAGGGAGGCATCAATAGAGGAAATTGCTCGAGGTTTTTTGCAAAGTGTAACTTTGTCCTCCCTCCGGCTTACGTTGACTTTTTGCCGAAGCTTGCCTTAATCGGACGCAGGCAAAAAAATTCCTTAAGAGGTGGAGAGAAATTTTTGCCATCCTCCCTTATGTGTAAAAACAATTGCAAAGAGTGAAGGGAATGGAGATGGGTGAAAGGATCACAGGATCGCTGAAATGGCGAGGATAAGAAAGAGCGAGACAAGGAGGGAAGAGGGACAAGCCAATAGAAATATTAATGTTAATAGCTTATGATTAATAGATTTAATTAATTAATTTCATTAATAGATTGAAGGAATAACAACAGTTGATTGTCTGTTTTTTAAGCAAGGAATGAAGAGAGAAAAAAATTTACCGATGCAAATAGGTGAGGGAACGTAAGTGTTTGCCGATTGTATTTTTGAAAATAACAGTACAAACAATTATATTACCACTTCGGTTATTATAATCGAATGTATTTCAATTAATTTGTCGTAATGTCATTGAAAAATTCACATTGACGCATTTTAGCTATTAAACAATACATGTCGGCTCGAATAAAGAAATATACATTTCACTTGACACTATCAAATATTTAGAAATTTTCACGAAGCCAATATCAACCAATCAATATCAACATAATTCATGATAATGCACATATATTGGTGCCAATGACATTTATTCCTGGCCACACTAAAACGAACAACACAGGCCAACCAAGTAGATTTGCGTATCACTTTACATCAACTCGATTAAATAGTTATCAATATACAAAATTAAATAAAAAAACAAAAAACACTAGTTTCAATAAAAACGAAGATAATAACTATATGGACATGTTTAAATTACGAATACTTTATTAGCTGGGCCTGAGCGACCGAAATACGAGACAATCGGATGAGCGCCCAGAGGCTTTGGCAACCTATCATTTTCAGCATCCCTACCCTTGGATATCCCCCCCACCCCCACCCCCACCCCCTCTCTCTCTCTGGGGCAGGCAAGCTCTCTGTCTGTGAGTGAGTTGCTACGAGTACGAATTTCCATACTTGAAGAGTACGATAATCAAATAATCGGTGGAAGCTTCGGTTGTCCCTAATGCGCGAAACCTCCCCCTCCCTCTATCTCTATCTCTCACTTACCCTTCCTCCATCCGCACGGACTTCATTTTCACATTCTTTATCGAATCAAGCATATTTCTTATGACACATGTCTCATCCATCTTCCTTATATCCTCTATTTCTCTTATTTTTTTCCTATAAATTTTTACTCATTCGTATTCTTTACGCACTCGTGTGTTTTCCAAAGAAAAAAAAATAAAGCCGAGAAAATCTTTGAGCGAACGGCAACGCTCTTCTTTCCTCATTTCTTTGCTTATTTTATGGATACTTGCTTTCACATGACTTGGCTGGATTATAGACCATATTTAATATATTTTATATTTTAAATGAATGAAACGAAGGTTTTATTGATTGGGGTTTTATGTGGAAAAGTTAATAGGTTTAGATGTACGGCAAGTACGTTTTCAGGTCTATATTCATAAGGAATATAAGCGCGGCATTACATATTTTCTATAATATTGGAGAAATATTAGTGTTATAGCTTCATATCGTAGGGAATAAAGTTTTACCGAATAAACACACCCACACGCGCACACACACACACTCTTTGAAATTTTCGTTTCTAATGAGAAAATAAATTGCAGGCAATATAAAAGTAATGAAATACAGTGGTAGTATTAATTCAATTAATGTTTAAGGATCTTAATTTATTGCTACTAGGTTTTATAAGAAATCGCAGCCATTTCAGCGCCTATTACATTGCCATAGAAAATGCAATAACAGCCAAGCAATTGAATTAATAGTAATAAAGTGGCAAACACATTTGAATTTGTAAACAAAATCTGTTGATGCAGAATTACGGAATAATTTTCGATTTTCTGAATTTTAAAAAGCTAAGAGTGAAAAACCGGCCAATACCCGAATCATTTTTATCAAGAAAAGATATGCAAACCTCGTCCCGTCAGTGTAAGTGCAAAAACACAAGCCACAACACTTCTCAATGATAGCGCTCAGCAACATCACTCCATCAAATTATTAGATCCTTTCCCTCTATTCCTGAAATACCTTTTCATCCTCACTTTTATCGATTATGCGGATTATTGGGCAAAAAATTGTTCTTTAAATAGTCGCGAATGCTGGCTGTATATTTCACTGCCTTTGGAAAAGTCAATCTCGGTGAAATTGTTCATCAGACGTCGCGTCAGAGATGTTAGTTATGAAGGTACGACATTGCGTTCCCATTGAAGTCTCATGCGGTGAATGTATTTCATATTCTTGCATGCGCTTCTTTCACGTTTGGCCACATACGAGAATATGCGAACGAGAGTTGAAAAAGCAGCATAAGCTTCTCAATGCTTAGAATTAAGTGTGTGTAGTGGCAATGTAACTTATTCGTCGTTTAAACGTTATTGCATGTTCTAATCTCGATAATCCAAGGAGAGAGTGAAGTTGATTTGAGATATAATATAGTGTAATGTAGTGCTTTTTAAAACTTAATACAAAAATTAATTAAAAGAATATTTAAAATTATTCATTCAATGCACTAAAACATCACGGCTTTTCTCAAGACACTATTTATCTACTTTATTCAATGTACATTTCATGGCATCTTTCAAATATTTTATAACAATATAAAATGTATATATATATGTGTTTTTAATTAATTAGGACCTACCTACATAGAAACATTTTACAATAGTTCAAGTTTTTTCTTTAAACTTATTTCCATGTACGTCTAATGTATTGTGATGTAACATACGATTAGTTGCTAATTTATCTTCCATTGAAGTTTACTGTTCAATAATAATAAGAGCCAAAGAATCTAAAATAAATATATAGCGAAAGAATACGTGAATTGTCCATGAAAAATATAAGTACGAGGAATAGGCAGTATAAAAAATAATGTTTATTCTTACTTGAATAAATGTATTAGCGAGTTTTTAAATATTTTTAAATAAAAAGGCAAAATAATTATGAGCCTCTTATGCAATGTACGAAGCTTCGTTTCGGTTCGATTCTTTGTAGTGACAGGTAAGACCGACAAAAAGTCACAATTTCAGGTTAAAAAAGTCAACTCTCAAAGAATTTTTTATTCATCGTTTATTTATTCTTTAAAAATCTCTGGAATATCGACTCTTTATATTTTCGAGCGATTGTAGGGCGCGTGCGAATGTCTGTGCACGGGCGATTGCGTGTGTGTGAGCGTATGCTCGTATGAGCGTTATGTGCTTATGTATATTTGAGTATTTGTTTGCACATGTTATGTATAATTGTGCATGCGTGCGGGTGTATTTGCATTTATGTATGGATTTGCGTGAGAGGGAACGAGATATATATATATATGCATTGTCGGAACTTTATATGCTCGATCCATACTTCTGAACGAATCCATCCAAATGAATAATAAAAAAGAAAAACGTACAGGATAGAAGTAGATGGACGAAAAATTTCATTTCACTGTAATATAAATTATAGCATTAATTATAATATACATTACTTTAACCAACAATGTTTTTAAGCAAGTAATGCCTGGATTTTTATTTAATGGAGAATTTTACGTTAAAAATTAGAAATACAAAAGCGAATGCATTCAATTGTAAAATAAGTACCAATTGCACCGAGTCACATCAAATACTTTGCGCTTATGTAAAAGAAAAATATGTGCGCGCATTTTTTTTGGTGTCCCAATTAAGATTATCGAAGAAAATTAATATTCTACTTTGGTAAAAAAAATAGTTTTCATATTTTTATCATATCTAAGCGATGCTTATAGTGAAATTTCACTTATTTCATCGTTATTAAATGCATTAAATATTTATGAGGTTTATTTGTCCGTACTATCCATAAAATTTTTTCACTCTATTGCTTGTGATTTTTGTAAAACAAGTATATGGAGTTCAGTGAGTAGAAAATTATGTACGTGTGCGTATATATAAGCATAAAGAAAATTGTTCGATCAAAGTAAACTTATAAATTTAATTATTAAATAAACAATGTTTTCAAGGGAATATGCTTATTAATATTTGGGACTTTTTCTTAACTTTTTACTAATTAAAGTGTCATTATTGGTGCTAATTAAATATTAGTTTTAATCTTAATTTTTTATCTTAATTGATGTATATATGTAAAGTGTACTTGAAGTTTTAAAAATGAAAATTTTCATATCCATTGCAATTTTCAATATTATTATTAACACTATTTAAGACTAATCAATTGGCACGTATGAATTCATCATTATTTAATTTGGCCAAAGTCTATGTTATCTTTTAAATATCCTGCGGAATTATGATAAATAAATAAAGATGGAAATTACATTTTATTTAAGTTTGATAGCAGGATTAAAGAGAATTGAATGTTTTGATTGCCAAGCTGTTTAATCGCTCAAGTAGAGGCAATGAAATTATGAAAAGTATAAGAATCGATTACTGGTCTTTTGAAAATTGACGTGGTTATATAAATTTTTAAGTTTGTAGGTGGAATTTAGAGGCAAATCTTGAGTTAATTCGGTTATATGCATGGGAGGCGGTTGGTTGATTTCATGCAGAATTACTGGTCTATAAGATACTGACGTGTGAAAATCAGAGCAAAAAAGGCTGGATGAGAGAGGGAGGGAGAGAGAGAGCGCGTGGTAGGGAGTGGTGGCGAGTAAGGGACAGGGAGAGGGAAGTAGGAGAAGGAGTATTAGAGGTTGTGAGCTAGAGGAAGAGAGGAGGGACCGATGGTCGCGGGGGTGGTGGTAATACTGCGGTGTAGAGACTGAAAAAATATGATCGATAGAAGACGGGGGAAAGCATGTGTGCAGGAGAATAAGAGAGTGAGCGGGAGAGAGAGAGACGAATAGAGCCTCTTTTGATTGACGCCAGGATATCCTGGCAATATTAACTGGTGCGGAAACAAGAGTAGCGTAAGCGTAAAGAGAGATTGGCTCTCTTCCGTTCCACGCTTTATTCCAACGTGCCCCACAGATATCGTTCGCGTCAAAAGCTTTCCCGCGAACTACCACTACTACTCTCTCTCTCTCTCTATCGTCACGATATGCTGAAAGCTTTCCTTTACCTGGGCTTTTTAAATTATTGGGTTTACGTAATTCTGAAAATGAAATGCGTGTTAATTCCATGACTCCTTCATCCATCCCCCCACCCCCTCAACCCCTCAACCCCGACATATAATCTCCTTTCACTTGGCGTTTTTTCCTTCCTCTCCTCCACCACTTTTTCCTTCACCACTACTCTTTACCTATTATACGCGAGATCGACTCTAAATTGTCTATCCACTTTGCTGCTTTTGATGCTGCGTGAGGAGAGAATTCTCGCGTCGGCTAATATGAGTTTCTCCTTTCGTAGTATTCGGGCGTGTATTGGGAGGGTCGGGTGACCGCATCTTCCCTCGGATAATTCTGACATAATATTTGGAGCGCTTTTATTAGAGGAGGGCGACCTCTTTATACTCTAATTTACGGAAGAAACTTTTTTATCGCCAGTCACACGTGTGTCCGCTGTATTTCCGTCCGAGTTCGCCAATCACCTAGCGCCCCTCCTTTATGATAAATGGCATTCTTTTATATTGCTTGAATAAATCTCTCGTCGTATTAAGAAAATTATTTCACTGACGATATTATGTCTCGTGAAAAACTTTGTGTTTTTCCGCTGTTTTTTTTTATTCACGCGAACCTGTAACGCACGCAGCTCACTTATTAATGTCAAATTACATTGTTTCAACAAATTTACGTACTTCTCTCCTTGCTAAAAGTACATTTACGCCCAATTATTAATCGCCTCATTAGATCAATAAGTTTGTTGCGAGATATTCCAAAAGTTGACTTATTTTTTTCATTGGCTCGAAAAATTTAATTATTTACTGCATTGATTTTCGAGTGGGTAGCGGCCTCTACAACTGCTACATGTGGTTAAAATAATTATAAACAACCGAGAGTTATGCATTTGAAATAGATTTTTTATTCGCACTGCTTGGTAGAAGTGACAAAAACATTGCTTTGTAAATTATGGATTATTTTTTTCGTTTATATTTATTATTTTAACGTGTAGAGCTATTATTATCATTATTAATTGTTAGTTAAATATTAATCCATTCTTGACGTCGTAAAATCTTTATTGCATGTTAAATTTCACAGTGCAGACAAACAGTTTAAATGAATGCACACGTGAGTGAAGAATACGTTGTCATTGCATTCCATTTGTTAGGATACTGTTTAACACATTGTATGCTATAATTGAAAAAAAAAGAAAAACTTTATCAATGGGTTCTGGTTACGTACCAATAACAATTATTTGAGAATTTTGTTTGGTAAAAGCAAATATAATTGTAATGATCGAAATTTAATTGACAATTGAATTAAATATTTCACGTGGAAGTTGTTATTTTACGAATTTGACATTTACAGTGCGCAAACTGTTAGCAACTTTAAGTACGAAACGAAAAGACAAATTTCGTTTCATAGAATAAATCAATAAACTGATGAGTTATAAAATATTTTTTCACGAAGATTGTATTTATCTTGTGATATAAGGCAACCGATTTATTTTCTCTTTTTATCACGTTTGTTGGGTGTTGGTGAGAGAATAATATTAAAATAGGTTTATCTATCATGTTATTATACTTTTGCATTACGTTAAGATAATATTTTTTGCGAATATGGCCTTATGAATTATGATAGTTTTGTACGGATTTTGTGCACGGCACTTATAAATTTAATTAGTTCAAAGTTGCAAGATAATATCTTTAAAGCTTTGGAGTTTAAATCGGAATACTTTGTTTACGCCAACTGTATTTAAATTTGTCATTATTATGAAAAAGTGTAAGCACATCCAACAACTTAATTACAAAATTAATCAAATTATTGTGGACTTTAGTTATCCATATGCAACTGACATAAACTTTGATAAATATTAATTTTTCAATAAAGTATAAAATAAAACTTGTTAGTGGAGTTATTTCCAATCTAGGAGGGAATCACTGTAAAATAAGTTATTTATTCTCTTCTGTCCCTGCGTGAACAACAAATCAACGCTCCTAGGCGAACATTTTGCTTCTGCTTATTCAATTAAAAAATGTTTTCCATCACTGGCCATAATTTCACATTAAATATTTTGAAATCTCTAAATTTTTACTATAAACTCGTAAGCCTAAAGATACCTATGTGGATGTCAAATAAATATAAATAAAAACCTTGGAATTATATAGAAAAACCAATAATAACGATCTTGGAATCTCGTGGACTTTAAAGGGTTAAAATCGAGAAATATTATAATCGCGATACTCTGACAATTTTTGCCAATAACCTACATAACCTACATGTACGTAATGAGTAGAGGCAAAGTGCATTATTAAACATACGCGACATTCATTTCTAATGGTTTATTTACTGTGTACCTATCGTACGATATCAGTCGACAGCCCCAGCGAGAGATGCACATTAAAATTAACTAAAGGAATTAATTCTTACACACTGTACTCAACTCTCCTAGCATTTGTCCTCAAAGCGTAGAAAGTTTCTCGCCACGATTAAGCGGGAATACCTGATGCCATTGTCGGCATTATTGTTGCCATTGTCGTTTTCTCCTTCGACCGTAAAGATTTAACGAAGGGTGAAGGGTGAAGGGGGTGTGTGTGTGGGGGGGGGGTATAAAATTGACAAGCTACGTGCAAGGGGTGACAATTGCGTTTGAAACATTAACACCTTATATTATATGTGGCTGGGGGGAGTTTTCGCCATTTATAGATCGAGCAGGCGAAACGAAAATGTTTGAAGCGAAAATCTTAGAGTAATGGGATAATGTGTGTGATGTGGGAGGTGGGCAGGATGTAACATATTTTTAAAACTTTTTGGACATAATTATAATTAAATTGCAAATTTTTTGCCACTTCAAAGAAATGATCGCATGACAATCATTAGGAATCAATTTCAGGTAAAGGAAAAAAGTTAACGATGAAACGGTAATTTATTTAAATATTTTTTTTATATAAATGTCGACTGTTCGCACGTAATAGTGACATTAATTGTCAAATAAGGTAAAAACTTTAATTCTAGATTTATATGTAAATTTCAAGTAATATTCACAACGAATTCATATAAGAAAAGATATGAATATAATAAGCTGGTTATATATTTGCATATTGTCTTTCAGTTTTCTTTATTATTACATACTACAATGATCTACATATATATATATATATATATATATATATATATATATATATATATATATATATATATATGATATAATTGCTAATTAGCTATTATTATAACATATTTCTTACAAT